>CM076065.1:27782500-27892500 GCA_038088235.1 Zacco platypus | reverse complement strand
ATTTTAAAGGTTTGTTTTCTTTTACAACAGGTTCACATTCATCCAAGGTCAAAAACAGTTTAATGCAATTAAAATAATATATAAATATTCATAATAAATCAGCTCTGTTCTCTCAGCGTCTGATTCAGTTTCTAAGCTCCGCCTTTCTGGGACCCTGCTCCGCTCTGATTGGTCAGAAACCGAACGCTCATTATCATATCTGAATCTCAGCTCTTGATTGACAGTGATTCGAACAGTGACGATGGCGTCGGTTTTCCCGTATCAATCTCATCAAAGTAGAGAAAACGGCGTCTTCGACGTGAACAACACGAACCAAACTCTTCCAGTCTCAGACACAACTAGAGATCGAGGGCGGGGCAAAGAGACGCCAATCAACAGCAGAGCCTGCCATTATGCAAATTAGTTACATAGGTGCAGCGGCATTCAGTTCAGAATCACTTTCTTTTGACACACGATCTCTCCATTTATCTGAACTTTGAGAGCTTTTACACTCACAAACAGCCAAACTAAACATGATAATATCTGAAAAAGCATAATAGGAGCACTTTAAAGGTCTGGGCTGCTAAGAAAATGCTCCTGATCCAAAGTAAATGACCTCAGTAAATGCAGAATCTAGTCGCCGTTGTGACCTTTAACAGAGCCGTTAACCTCAGGTGCTTCTGAAGAGCCGTTTCTGCAATTATCAAGTGATTCTGAATTGAAGAGTTTGCTAAATGGCAACTTGTTCGATTCAGCTTGATGCTATAGTTACACATTTCTACTAATGAGGCTCGAGGGGTGCGTTCAATTCTCAAAGGCCTCGCAAATCGGAATTAATTTGTGACTAACAAGGTGCGCGAGACTGAGCTAAACTTCATAACATCAAAAATAGTTCTATAGGATGAAGAAAAGTCCCAGAATGGAATCTTTTTAATTGACATGAACATCCGTTTCAGTGCTTTCAAAACAACAACGAGCTGCTGTGACTGGATATGATGGGAGTGTGGAGTTGAAGTTGGTTCACATCATCAATCGAAGTGATCAGGTGGCAGTCTGAAACCTCTGAACGAGAGCTCCGATTCAAACGTGTTTCCAGTCTTGCGTGTCACACAGAGGCTGTGGGATGTTGTTCTGACGTCCGAAGGGAGTCTCAGTGACATATGGGCGAATGTCCAGATAAAATGAAGCCATCACAGAGACATCCCAGTGACGCAGGTTTATTCCTCCACTTACTGTACTTTAACATGCTGTGAATGGAGTAAAATCAGGTGAATGTGTTTGAATGGGTTCGACTGCTGGCACGGTCCATCTAACCGTAACTACTGTAAACAAATTCACTGATGTCTGTGAATGTCTTCCTTTTAATTCTTTCCCATTCATTGGCTCTTCAGCACACTGTAAGAGCAAAAACAAGTAAATAAATAGTATGGGTATTTTGCGGAAGAAAAACTTGATTTGAAGCAAAAGTATTGGCTAATAAACATCCTAAATTGAGTCTTTACACTGGTATAAACACACAGACATGGCCTACAAAATATAATGCATTATTGACTTGTGCATTATTATATATATGCAAAATATAATGCATTATTGACTTCTGCATTATTATATATATTATATATATGCAAATATAATGCATTATTGACTTCTGCATTATTATATATATGCAAAATATAATGCATTATTGACTTCTGCATTATTATATATATGCAAAATATAATGCATTATTGACTTGTGCATTATTATATATATTATATATATGCAAATATAATGCATTATTGACTTCTGCATTATTATATATATGCAAATATAATGCATTATTGACTTCTGCATTATTATATATATGCAAATATAATGCATTATTGACTTGTGCATTGTTATATATATTATATATATGCAAAATATAATGCATTATTGACTTCTGCATTATTATATATATTATATATATGCAAATATAATGCATTATTGACTTCTGCATTATTATATACATGCAAAATATAATGCATTATTGACTTGTGCATTATTATATATATTATATATATGCAAATATAATGCATTATTGACTTGTGCATTATTATATATATGCAAATATAATGCATTATTGACTTGTGCATTACTATATATATATTATATATATGCAAATATAATGCATTATTGATTTCTGCATTATTATATATATGCAAAATATAATGCATTATTGACTTGTGCATTACTATATATATTATATATATGCAAATATAATGCATTATTGACTTGTGCATTATTATATTTATTATATATATGCAAATATAATGCATTATTGACTTGTGCATTACTATATATATATATTATATATATGCAAATATAATGCATTATTGATTTCTGCATTATTATATATATTATATATATGCAAAATATAATGCATTATTGACTTGTGCATTACTATATATATTATATATATGCAAATATAATGCATTATTGACTTGTGCATTATTATATTTATTATATATATGCAAATATAATGCATTATTGACTTGTGCATTACTATATATATATATTATATATATGCAAATATAATGCATTATTGATTTCTGCATTATTATATATATTATATATATGCAAAATATAATGCATTATTGACTTGTGCATTACTATATATATTATATATATGCAAATATAATGCATTATTGACTTGTGCATTATTATATATATTATATATATGCAAATATAATGCATTATTGACTTCTGCATTGTTATATATATTATATATATGCAAATATAATGCATTATTGACTTGTGCATTATTATATATATTATATATATGCAAAATATAATGCATTATTGACTTGTGCATTATTATATATATTATATATATGCAAAATATATTGCATTATTGACTTGTGCATTACTATATATATTATATATATGCAAAATATAATGCATTATTGACCAGTTACAAAAATAACACATGAAATTAAGCATTTATTTGTGTTAACTGCTATTGTTTAACTCCATGACTTGTTAACTTTGTGTGTTTATGCCATGATTGCTTTTATCTTCCGTTCTCTGGATGAACCACACTTCAAAATAAAAGTCCCCCTATTAATCAATACTACTAATTAGAACATAAAGAAATAAGATATAAAGTAAGAAAACTGAGGATTTATAACTACACATTTACAATGACAAAAGGCAACTTTCTCCATGAACGAATTCAAAACAAATAAACACACATTTTAAAATGATAAAGAAGTAAGACATTAATATTTTATTATTCTTGATAGGTTTGACAGTGCACAATTGATCATAATGACCGTCTGAACTTTCCGTTGCCAAATACATCCGTCCAGATTTCAACAGCGGCGACGAACACAACTCTGTCATCTGTGTGCAAACTCTACATGCATATCATTTTCAAGATTAGACATTTACTTTGATTTGCTAAATCGATTATGCAAATGAAATGATGGCACAGTTAAGCCGACATAGTGCCGCTGGTTGTTGGAGACATGTAAACGCATGCGGATGATAAGAGTGAGACATGAGCGGTTCTGACGGTCAGTCTTGAGAGATGTTTAAAGCGACTGACATGCCAAATAATGCATGTCATTTTCTATATTGTTAGCCTTGAGTGTCTTGACACAATACAAGAGTCCATTCAAATAAATCAAACATGGAGTTGGGCATTACAGCATACAAGCTTGCCATTGTTTTATATCAACTATATATGTGAACGGTGCCGGTAAAAGGAGTCGTAATGATTTTCCCAATCTCTATTGAGAACCCTTCATGTATGATCTGTTGGAATCAGAGAAGCATCGGCTGTAGCTCAGCCATCGAGTCAGTAAAGTCAATTCTGAGGAAAATCAACTTTTCTGAAGGTTCCAAAACAAAATCAACGTGCAACCATACTTTAAAATCCCCGTTAATGACACCTAATTTGGCACACACAAATATCTATAGGAAAATATCTATGTTAAAGATTGTGCTGCAATATTTTGAAGTGCTGTATTTTTGTGAGCGTGCTTCTGATCAGCGATTTGTTTAAATCAGCATGAGTTTGAAAATCACATTTCATTGGTTCAGACTCACACCATCAAATTCAATATGAATATTCACAACTTTACAAAACTTGAGCTGAGGGGAAACACAATGGTGACGCTAGCAGAGAAAAATGGCATTTTTCATGGACAAAGGATCAGTACTTCTCTCAGAAAATGTACAAATAAAGAGACTTTTAGATGTTTTGAAGCATTTGGATCGCTAGACGAGGGCTTAATGAACTCATTTTTGTGAAAACCTAATTCAGACAAAATTAACATTCTTGTTTTGCCTGTAGCTCGAAATTAGTCCATGTGCATTCAGGATAATTTTGCCAGCATGGGTCACACACACACACACACACACACACACACACATATACATATAAACATATATATATATATATATATATATAAACAGTACATATACACAGACACGCACACACACACACACACACACACACACACACACACACACACACACACACATATATACACACATACATATATACATATATATATACAGTACACACACATTTACACATACATATACAGTACATACACACACACAAACACACACACACATATACATATAAACATATATATATATATATATATAAATAAACAGTACATATACACACACACACACACACACACACACACACACATATATACACACATACATATATACATATATATATACAGTACACACACATTTACACATACATATACAGTACATACACACACACATATACACATATATATACATATATATATATACAGTACATATACACACACACACACACACACACACATATATACATATATACAGTACATATACACAGACACGCACACACACACACACACATATATACACATACATATATACATATATATATATACAGTACACACACACATACACACGCACACATATACACATACATATACAGTACATATACACACACTCACACATATATATACACATACATATATACATATATATACAGAACATGCACACACACACACACACACACACACACATATACACATACATATACAGTACATATACACACACACACACACACTCACACATATATACACACACATATACATATATATATACAGTACATATACACAGACACGCACACACACACACATATATAAACACACACATATACATATATATATATACAGTACATATACACAGACACGCACACACACACACATATATAAACACACACATATACATATATATATATACAGTACATATACACACACACACACACACTCACACATATATACACACACATATACATATACATATATACAGTACATATACACAGACACGCACACACACACACACACACATATATACACATACATATATACATATATATATACAGTACACACACATTTACACATACATATACAGTACATACACACACACACACACATATACATATAAACATATATATATATATATAAATAAACAGTACATATACACAGACACGCACACACACACACACACACACACACCTATACACATATATATATATACATATATATATACAGTACATATACACACACACACACACACATATATACATATATATACAGTACATATACACAGACACGCACACACACACACACACACACACATATACACATATATATATATACATATATATATACAGTACATATACACACACACACACACACACATATATACATATATATACAGTACATATACACAGACACGCACACACACACACACACATATATATACACATACATATATACATATATATATATACAGTACACACACACATACACACACACATATACACATACATATACAGTACATATACACACACACTCACACATATATACACATACATATATACATATATATACAGTACATATACACAGACACGCACACACACACACACACACACATATACACATATATATATATACATATATATATATACAGTACATATACACACACACACACACACATATATACATATATATACAGTACATATACACAGACACGCACACACACACACACACATATATATACACATACATATATACATATATATATATACAGTACACACACACACACACACACACATATACACATACATATACAGTACATATACACACACACACTCACACATATATACACACACATATACATATAAATATATATACAGTACATATACACAGACACGCACACACACGCACACACACACTCACACATATATACACACACATATACATATATATACAGTACATGCACACACACACACACACACACACATATACACATACATATACAGTACATATACACACACACACTCACACATATATACACACACATATACATATATATATATATATACAGTACATATACACAGACACGCACATACACGCACGCACACACACACACATATACACACACATATATATACATACATTTATAGTGGTCAAATTTACTTAAAACAAGTCTGTTTTACTCAAGTACTGAAAGATCATTGTACTTAATAATAATAAAAAATTGTGAATGTTATGTGAACAACTGATTTTTATCTCAATTTTGACATAAACTTGTATTTCTGACTTTTTTTTTTGCAAATGTGAGTTCACATCTAAACTTTCTTTTGATGTATTGAGTTTATATCTAAACTCGCAATTACTAGAAAATGAGTCGGATGTGATATGAAAAGCTGGGAGTAACTTTTTTTTTTTTTTAAATTTCATTTCAGCTCCACAAAGTATCCGAGTAGATTTATAGTTGACAGAAATATTCTCTTTTGTGGACTAAAACCATTAAAATCAAATATTTATGAGCACCGTCCAACAATCGCTTTCCTCAAATGTTCATTTCCAGATCTGATTAATTGACAAGCTGCTTTTATTTTCTTCTGGGATGAACTATGCTGCAAATTTAGTCGGAGTAAGCTCCTGGAGTAGCTGAAGCCCTCGTGTGGATCACTCTTCTGTCGTTCAGTTCTGCTCAGTGAGTTGCGAGTAGCTAATCGCGTAGAGCGCGTCAAGAGCATGAAGTCTGCCGCAGCACGGTGAGGGATTATCTCTGCTCCGGCGGGAGAGGGAGAGTCACACACACACTGTATCATACTTCAGTCTGCCACCAATTATAGGTATCACCACGTTCCCAGCAATTGTCAGTCAGATTTACACAAACTCGTATCGTAACACAACTTGCGTGCATCACTAAGATTGCTATTTGAATTACTAAGTATAGCATTCAAACAAATTAGCCTGTGCAATAAGCAGCAAAGATGTTCATCGTGTGGCACACAAATTAGCATGCGTTTGCCCGGTGGCGATGCGAATGTATCATTAGCATTGCGGTCTGTGGGCAATGAGCTGCCGTCTGAAAGACATGCTGTGATTTAAAAGGCAAAAGTTCTGCAGCAGAAACAAATGCATGTGTCAGATGATCTGGTGTTTATTGTGCTCTCGCTCGAGCGGCGTGACACGACAACAATGACGGCGTTCTGCAGCGAATGAGCCGATGACTGGCAGCGCACAGCATGGCCGCGGGTGTTTTGGGGTTTGTTGAATATTCCTGTTACTCAGATTTGGAAACATCCCGAGATCTGGTCACAATGTGAGAACATCCAATCCAGGTCCAATCCGATCAGAACCTTATCTGAGTCTACACCTGGCTGATCTTGTTGCGAAACGGACAATATCTGGATACAAGATACGCGATAATTCAAGGCATTACATATCCAGATGATGCTCTCCAAAAAGTTTCTAAAGCTGAATTTGCAGAAGTTTCAAAATCATGCTTTTTTTTTTTTTTTGGAAACTTACATTTGATAAAAAGGTGCAAATGAGGCTTGAGCAGAAGCTCTGTCGACTGTTTACACACAGTATTCGAAGGAGAAAATATTCTGTGATCATAAATGTGCTTCACGTTGTCTGATAAAGCGGGAAGCTCCTGATTGTTTTCCTGATGGGTGTCTGCTCTAGAGGTCATCTAATTAAGAAGGAGATTCATTTGTGATCCCTATAGGCGTAGGGTGACCACTGGACAAGGACATTAATGTGGTAATGAACACGGGTTATGACTCCATGTGATTTCTTGCGGCTCCTTCTGGAAGTACAGCAGAATTTAAAAGGCGCTGTTGCTGTTTATTTCAATAATAGCTGTGATAATGTAAAATTATTTATATGAATTAAACATGCAAATAATAATGATTTGTAAATATTTTATAAATTCACAGTACATGTGTTCCTTATTTTATAGACACTATCATTCAAAAGTCTCATATCCTCAGCAATGCTGCATTTTGTTAATCAAAAAATACAGTAAAAACAGTGAAATATTATTCTAATGTAAATCATGTGTTTTCTATGTGAATATATAGTACAGTGTAATTTATATCCAGTGATCAAAGCTGAATTTATTTGATCAAAAATACAGTAAAACAGTGAAATATTATTCTAATGTAAATCATCTGTTTTCTATGTGAATATATAGTACAGTGTAATTTATATCCAGTGATCAAAACTGAATTTATTTGATCAAAAATACAGTAAAACAGTGAAATATTATTCTAATGTAAATCATCTGTTTTCTATGTGAATATATAGTACAGTGTAATTTATATCCAGTGATCAAAGCTGAATTTATTTGATCAAAAATACAGTAAAACAGTGAAATATTATTCTAATGTAAATCATCTGTTTTCTATGTGAATATATAGTACAGTGTAATTTATATCCAGTGATCAAAGCTGAATTTATTTGATCAAAAATACAGTAAAACAGTGAAATATTATTCTAATGTAAATCATCTGTTTTCTATGTGAATATATAGTACAGTGTAATTTATATCCAGTGATCAAAGCTGAATTTTCAGCATCATTACTCCAGTGTTCAGAGTCACATGATCCTTCAGAAATCATTCTGATATGACGATCATCATTATCATCAATGCTGAAAACCATCAAACATTTTTATTAGTATTCTTTAATGAATAGAAAGTTCAAAAGAACAGCTTTTATTTGATATACACACGTTTGTAACATTACAAATGTCTTTACTGCCACTGTTGATCCATTTAATGCATCTTTGTTGAATAACAGTATTAATTATTTTATTAAAAATCTCCTTCAAGCCCTGATATCCCTCGAGTGAAGGTGACGCAGCACATATTTACACGTAATCGCGGCTCCCGGCAGTGACAGCCGCACACGCATATTTCAAACTTCTTTTTACCCATAAGCGAAGCGCGATAAAACTTCACCAAGACTATACATCATGGCCTTTACTGACCACAAACTTTTGAGCTATAGTGCATAATAAAATTTGAAAAAGTATAGATGTTTTTTTTATTATACACTAGCTGTCACGGTGTAGATATTCCAAAGGCTTTTCTGCAAAACTGTTCGTTCTGCCGCTGACCTACAGAGAGGACCGGTAGGTGATTGTCATCCATATGTATGGAGCAGCTGCTCAAACAGTCTTTTCAACCACATGGAATATATATTTTATGTTACAGTCATTCAGATAATCCCAGAAGTACTAGAACAAAAGTTTATAGTTTACCTACACACTAATGTATGGAAGCCCGTTCCCGCCACTGTTGAGAAAAAAAAATTCTGTAAGTCATAATAATGACTTAGTATTTGATAATAATGACTTAACATCTCATAATAATGACTTAGTATCTCATAATAATGACTTAGTATCTCATAATAATGACTTAGTATCTCATAATAATGACTTAACATCTCATAATAATGACTTAGTATCTCATAATAATGACTTAGTATCTCATAATAATGACTTAGTATCTCATAATAATGACTTAACATCTCATAATAATGACTTAGTATCTCATAATAATGACTTAGTATCTCATAATAATGACTTAACATCTCATAATAATGACTTAGTATCTCATAATAATGACTTAACATCTCATAATAATGACTTAGTATCTCATAATAATGACTTAACATCTCATAATAATGACTTAGTATCTCATAATAATGACTTAACATCTCATAATAATGACTTAGTATCTCATAATAATGACTTAGTATCTCATAATAATGACTTAGTATCTCATAATAATGACTTAACATCTCATAATAATGACTTAGTATCTCATAATAATGACTTAACATCTCATAATGATGACTTAGTATCTCATAATAACGACTTAGTATCTCATAATAATGACTTAACATCTTGTAATAATGACTTAGCATCTTTAACTTAATAAAAAAATAAAAAAGTTTATTTATCAAGTTAAAGATACTAAGTCATTATTATGAGATACTAAGTCATTATTATGAGATACTAAGTCATTATTATGAGATACTAAGTCATTATTATGAGATACTAAGTCATTATTTTGAGATACTAAGTCATTATTATGAGATACTAAGTCATTATTATGAGATACTAAGTCATTATTATGAGAAAGTTTCTCATTATTATGACTTACGGAATTTTTGTTTTTTCTCAACAGTGGCAGGAACGGGCTTCCATACATGTATGTGCTACTGACTAAAAATAGCATAAATCATCTTTCGAAACTGATTTTAGGCTGGCTGTTTTCATGCTGCAATGTTTTATTCACGTCCAAGTTCCAACAAATATTGCATTAGGTAACTAGATAGAGCACTCAAGGCTTTCCCATCAGACATTGATGTGCCTTACAGGACAACAAGAAGACGGGCGATCTCTTATAGATCTCAGACTCTCTCACTGCACCGCAATGTAAGCAAACGTGGTTTATGTGTGAAGAGGATCATGTGTGACACTGCTTCTGTACTTCAGTGGTTTTTCTGAGCTTGAGTTATTGTTACTTTTTGGTTTCTTGCGTCAGATACGTGCATGCCAGTAATACTTGAAGCACAAACTGTTATTTCACAAACTCCATCATGAAGCCGCAGCAGGCCGAAAAGTGACGTTTAGAAGTCAGAAGTTAAATGAAAAATGATCCTGCTGCGATCACAGGTAATCCTGGTCTTTTTATTCGTTTAACAATTGCTATTTAGGTTTAATTTATTTTTCCACTTTAGTTGTTTCAAACTGAAAAATAAGTGTTCGTGCTGCTCTAAAATTTTAAGTTTAGTCAACTCAAATAATCAAGATGTCACATTAGACGACTTCACATTTCAAGTTGACTACATTTAAAAAAGTGTTATTTTACTTATATATAATATATATATATATATATATATATATATATATATATTTTTTTTTTTTTTTTTTTTTTTTTTTTTTTTTGCTTTAAATATTGCCATTTAGGTTTAATTTGTTTAAATTAGTTTTAATTTTTAATTGTCTTTTGTTAATCATTTTAGTGCTTCAGCTTAAACTCAATCTCAGTTGTTTGTCAAGCAACATTTCTCATTTTTATTTGGAGTTTTTAAATAATATACAGTGTATACATATAACATGTAACCTTGACTGACAGCCAATCAGAGTTCATCCTGCTTTAAGAGCTCAAGGATTTAAAGTGACAGACGACAAAATTTCAGTGCTCTTATAATAAACAGTTGTTCTGCATTGGTGTGGATGCTAATATACACTGAAAAATGTTGTTTTAATATTAAAGTAAGTGTTTTGCTGCCTTAATTTCAAGTTTAATCAACCTGAATAACCAAGTAGTCAGTAGTTAGAACTTCACGTTGACTAAACTTTATATAATATTATAAATTCATGGCAGCATGAACACTGTTGAACGGCCCTTTAATAGCAAAAACAGTTGGTAATTTGCTACATATTTCTTACTACAGTGTTTTTTGATTGAAAAAGTATGGGTGTGAATCTGAAATGTGCCTTTCATTAGTTACACATAATGCTTTTAAGAGCCCTCCAAAAACAAATAACGTTGCATAACAAAACTTCGTTTCATCTGCATACGCTGGCACTTTTGATTGGTCAAAAAGATGCTTTTTACTGCAGATGGTCATGAAAACCAGCCTCAGATCTTCCCGTCTCCTCAACCAATAATCCTGCTCTACTGAAGGAAACTAGAGAGGTACAAGGAGCACTGTGTGAAACACATGGAAAACCTTTCTGCACACTGTGGTGCTTTTGTGCAATCAAAAGACTGGCACTGAATAAGAAAATTGAATCCGCGTTTGCCGTGTGTACATGGTTTCTATAACTGGAAACACTCTTTAATGTCATCCGGGAGCGAACGAGAAGCAAATATCAGAGAGACTCCGTTTCAGATTTCTCTCATAAGAACCTTGGGAAAATGGGATCTTCACTGACTAAAATTACATGTAATGTCAATTTAGAATGAATGCAAGAATATGATGAGTGCACTTAAAGGATTGATTCAAAAACTATGATTAAAAAAATGCTTTACTCTATGAGATGATTTATCTTCACAAAAATTCAATGCATATTGAAAAGTTTCTGTTTTCCTCACATTCTCTGTTGTGCAGCTCCTCTCTTCCCAGTCTGTCAGTAACGCTCTGTTTACTTCCTGCCTCTATGAAGCCCCTCCCTCTGTGCTCTGATTGGTCGGCTGAAGCGGTGTGTTGTGATTGGTGTTTGGGAAATGCCCCGCCCCTTACCATAACCGGCAGTTTCAACACACTACTAACTCACTCAACCAGGCCACGCCCCTTCATTCTGCACATTAATTATTCAAATGAGGAATATTGTGAAGAAAACTCAAGATGGAGGCGTTTCAGGAGTTCAGAAACACTGATATAGAGAAGAACTGGAACTTTGAAGAGCTTTTTCATCATCAAAGATCAACATTACACTCTGAAGAAAGATGAACATGGAGAAAAGCAGAATAGGGCCTATAAAAGACACTGCAATATAAAGTGTGGTGTGTGTAGAGGAAAACACATCCGGTCACTTGTGCAACTAAAGTGAGCAAGCCAGATGTCAGACAAGCTCCATTTTATGCCTTTGGGACACAAAAGTAAGTTGATTGGAGATTAGACATTGCACTTCATCAAACCGTTCCCAAAATAAAGACAGACACACATTCAAAGCATTAAAAGAATACATCCCAACCCGACGCTGGTTATCTGTGGACGCTCTGTTCGGTGATGGACTGTTAGCGCTGGACGCGGACCGTTCTTCTACTCTGACAGAAATCACAGTGGGATGTGAAGGAAAGCTGCTGGCGTTCTGGACGCAGGAGAAGGATTTGGCACGTAGTTCAGTCTGTGTCGCTCCATCCTATAGTTATCCAAGAAATAATTGTTACAAGATGTGCAGATGTCACACAAAGCTTGATTTAATGGCAAAAAGTCTCGGGATGTGTGAAAATCACTGACAGATGCTCCACAAACTCCAATCCTAACCTTAACCTTAATTCCGCCGGAGTCGTTTGACGCATAGACGCATCTCCATCGGCAGAAGCGACTTTAGTCCTTCGCCAGGTGATTTTTGGCCGTCCTTGTTTTCGTTTGCCTTGTGCAGGCCGTCTTGTGTAGCCGGTGATCAGGTGTCTGGAAAAATGAAAACGATGTTCAGTGATGGTCTTGGAGAGGGGCAGTTCTTCCACATTTATAAAATATTCTGGGTAAGTGATCCTGGGGATCCATCGCAGCGTTCAACTTTCGACGGCTTCCGTCATCTTCCAGGTTTCACACATCGTGCGAATAATCGTAGCCAGGAGCCGAAGTTTGGTCTGTAGAGAGAGGGAGGATAATTCTAGAAATGCGACTGCTGACATCTCGCTCTGCGATGAGATGATGCTGAAAATATTGCCACTTCCTCCACCGATGGAGGTAACCGAAGCGAACGGCTGTAGTCTTCTGTACAGTACTTCGAAGTCCGGCGCTTACCGCTTGATCTTCTAGGGCTTTAGAGAGATCTCGTAGGGAAACGGAGTCAGGACGAAAATGATGATGTCAGCAAGGAGGAGGCTGACACCTGTCCAGGGTTGGCCGATGTCTAGGCGGTCGATGGAAAGGCGAATGACAAGATGAAGTCATGACGAGAAGGGATAGCATCGGCGAGACCTTGTTGTACACCAGTGTCCATTGCGAAGAAACCCGTTGCCCCTTCTTCCATCTGTATGCAGCAGCACGAGCCTTGGAACGGGTTGCGAAAGATGTCAAACCTGGGCGTTTCTCTGTGTCAAAGGCCGATAAAGTTCAGAAATTGTTCAATCACTTGTTGCAGAACAAATACAGGATCACTCACTCGCCCGCTCGCTGCTCTCTAAGGCAGGCGTCAGCGGCACCAAAACATGACATTAACACCAGAAAATAACAGGAAATGTATGACACAACCCCTTCAAGGTGATCTTTTGTGGTTTCAGTGGCCTCAAAGAAGGAACAGGCCCTTGAAACTCAAGCTCTGTGTGATATTGATACATGCCACAGAACAACCGCCTTTGAGATGAACGAGAATGCGACTAGATTTGAAGACTATATCGACTTATAGTTCATGTTAACCCTAAGCAGACACAACCCAACATGTCTGATGTTGTGAGAGTCATTTTGAATTTGAGGCATCACCGTGACACCTGAACCGCATCGGGCTCGAGTGGTTTTGAACAACAAATCTGCAGGACTGATACTTCGGCGGGTTGAATTCATAAGCCCCACTCTCCATCTAAGATGCACTCGACATGGTTTACAAGAAATCTGTCAGGCGCGCTGTAGTCACGTACTGAATCCCTTACGGCCGACGCTGCATTGAGTGATGCAGAATATATCACTCCATTGGCCAAATATCATGAAATCATCACCTCCAAGGTCACCCGAGAGAAAAGCTGAGGTTTCTCTATTCAAATCTCACTTGAGGAATAGCAATGAAGGGGTCTATGAATATTCTGTCCGTGTGTGTGTGTGTGTGTGTGTGTGTGTGTTCCTGCCTGGAGCCAGTGATAGTTCCGGCGTGCCGAAGGGGAACAAATGATGATTTCACCTTTTTCTGAGGATGAAGTGAGAACTCTGATCAGATAAAAGACAGAACATTCTCAAAGCGGAGCGGCGGCGGCACCGTGGGATAAGTGACATTAAATAGGAAAGTTTAGGTCAGGAGGATGAATGGATGGATGATTAGATGGACAGGGAGATGAACTGATGGGATGAAGCTTTTCAAGCTCACGGTTTGATAACAGTCAATGATCAGCCGTGCTCAGCAAAAGCAGGTGTATAATACCTCGAGAAAGCTTTCGTTAGCATTCCCACTCAGACTCTTGACTGTAGTGAGTATCCTGAGCGTCAACGTCAACAATTCAAGATATGTACAAGCAAAAACATGTAAGAATACAGTAGTGGGCAAAAATGACGTCTGGAGGGGGTGTGTTTTTAATGACCCTATTAAAACATGAGGATATTTTCTTTTTGTTTTTCAAATATTTTAATTTTTTTTTTTTATATTTAGGGGTAAACAAAACACTAATGAATGTATGGAAAAAAAAGATTAAAAATGTACAAAGATTGCATTTATACGACAACTGTTCAAAGATTTGAGTTTTTTTGGGGATGTTTTGGATGAAGTTACATTTATTTGATCAATAAAATTGTGAAATATTATTCTAATGTAAATCATCTGTTTTCCATGTGAATATATAGTACAGTGTAATTTATATCCAGTGATCAAAGCTGAATTTATTTGATCAAAAATACAGTAAAACAGTGAAATATTATTCTAATGTAAATCATCTGTTTTCTATGTGAATATATAGTACAGTGTAATTTATATCCAGTGATCAAAGCTGAATTTATTTGATCAAAAATACAGTAAAACAGTGAAATATTATTATATTGTAAATCATCTGTTTTCTATGTGAATATATAGTACAGTGTAATTTATATCCAGTGATCAAAGCTGAATTTATTTGATCAAAAATACAGTAAAACAGTGAAATATTATTATATTGTAAATCATCTGTTTTCTATGTGAATATATAGTACAGTGTAATTTATATCCAGTGATCAAAGCTGAATTTATTTGATCAATATTACAGTAAAACAGTGAAATATTATTCTAATGTTAATCATCAGTTTTCTATGTGAATATATAGTACAGTGTAATTTATTCCTGAATTTTCAGCATCATTACTCCAGTCTTCAGAGTCACATGATCCTTCAGAAATCATTCCGATATGACGATCATTTTATTTTTTCAGCATTCTTTGAATAGAAAGTTCAAAAGAACAGCATTTATTTGAAATAAAACTTCAGATCATTTTAATGCTGATGCAAAATCTTAAAATCAAGCCTGTCATGATTCTCCCAACTTTTCTCCTGAACGTCTGACAGACTGTGGCGAGTCGAGTCTGTCATTGAAGATGAGATATTACCGAGGTCTTTTACGCTGGAGGAAAATGTGTGAAATTCTCTGAATACTTATATATTAGCAGGGACTGTGATTGATGGTTAGTGCGTCTGTTTTCTGGCTCCAGGCTTCTCTTGTGTACTGTATGACAATACAGTTGAGGGTGTCAATAAAATCAGATGTCTAATTAGCTCATGCATACTATTTGCATATGAATTGTTGCACTCAGTAATCAGGACTGTCAATTGAGGAATAAGCAATGGTTTCATCATGCAAACAAGCACAACGCCTCAAGTGTGTGTGTGTGTGTGTGTTTTCCGAGTTCAGATCAGTCTTTGTCATTTGGAGGATATGAATCAGTATATTTATCGCTGCAATATTGTGTCAGCGAAGCTTCTCAGAGGTGTTTTGATTTGTCGCTATCAAAGCCCAACACAACAAAACTGATTTCGTGTGCGGTGTTTCCCTCTGGTTGAATATATGCATATTCAGTTTGGATACTGCTTGAATGAAAATGATACCTTTTAATAATATATGAGCAATGTTTTGCATTACCCTCCAATTACGGTCGGGGTGATAAATTATGACACTTATTATGGAATCAGTTTTTCAGTTCACAGTGTAACACAACAACAACATCGTCTTCCGCAGCCGTTCGTCTGTTCACGCTGAACATCAAACTTCATATCCTCTAATGTGACTGGGACTGAAACTACAACATGGCCGCCAGCAGCCAAACAAACTTCAGTGGCTAATAACATCAGATCTGAATGACCTTCCGTTACAAACCTTTAATTTTAAGAGAGAACACGGATACAAACATGGGCCAATAATATGCTAAACACTGTTTTTCCTCTTTCTGTCTCTGAAATGAGTGTTTCCCCAGCTCCCTCCTACCATCAGGGCTTTGTTTGATACGAACTTCTGTTGCTGGAGGCGTCGAGAGCCTCAATGCTTTCCAAACCCTTACAGCTACAAACATTTCTCCCCATTGAACATTCATCAGAAACACTGCTTTCTTGCCATAATGCATGAGTATTAAGTCAAAACCAATATTGTAAAAACTAGAAACAAAAGATTCCTGTTTGATTTTCAGAGCATGAATTAAAACTGCATAACAGACTCTAGAAAAACGCTGGCTTGGATAACCAAAGGGTTTGAAATTCCCTTGCCAAGCCCAAAGGGTGCAATATTAAATATGTATCTGTAGACAACATATGAATTCAAACTGAAATCTATTGAAAAGGATGACGGTTTATGAACTTCATTCTGAACTCTGATTTTACCTCAGACGTGTGTCAATTTAGTGGGTCAGATGTGGTTTAAATTAAATGCATTGTTTATGGAATTGATAAATTGATATATATACACACACTGTAAAAAACGTTGGGTTATTTCATTAACCCAACCGTTGGGTTACACATGTCGGGTCACTATGTTGGGCGATTTACCAAAATGTTTTGAGTTCACACTGTTCATGTCTGTGCAGGTTTTGAATTGAAGTAAGCACACTTGTATTTTGAATTTAATATGTACACAATTATGTATATTTACATTAAATGACTCCACAATATTTGGTTTGCAATTGAAAATATATTTGTTAAAACGTATTATTTTATACAAATAAGCAATCTTGAAAACAAAGCATGTTTTATATATTAAAATAATCTCATGAATAAAAGTAAATAGTTAACCCAACTGCTGGGTTATTTTTTTTAACCCAATCATTGGATTAAAATAACCCATAGTTGGGAAGGTGCTATGCTAACCCATAGTTGGGTTACTTGTTGGGTTATTTTTAACCCAACATTTTTTAGTGAGTATATATATATATATATATATATATATATATATATATATATAAAAATTTATATATAAACTCTCAATAAATCCACAAATGCAGTAGGGACAAGACAGTTTGTCTTCAGCAAATCTTAGAGAGTAAAAAATTTGCAAATTTGGTTCATTTATCGTTTATTATTTAATATGCATGTAAAACAAATTAACATAATTGTTCAATATTAATGTTTGCATTAATAATACAACCTGCTGGGTAGTTTTATTTAACTCAACTATTATTTAAAAATGACTGTATGACTGGATTAAAATGAACCCAAAATATGTTGGAAATTAAAAATCAGACTCATAATTCCTAGAGGCAACAATAATAATCTAAAGGTGAACATTTATTAATAAGCAATTTAATGCATGTTTATATTATTTAACTTATTAATGTTCATTTATTAAAAATTAATAAATGTTGATTTCAAACATTGGCTTAATTTTAAGCAACAATAAAGTAATTTTTAAACAATAATTGGAGTTACCCAGCAGGATGGGGAAATATTTAACCCAGCAGCTTAGTTTGTCCATTTTCAACCCAACTTGGGTTGTTTTTAACCCAGCATTATTTAGAGCATCATTAATAAATTGAGATAGTACTATTTTAATATTTCACTGTAAAATAATAATATTATTATTGGCTAATGATAATTGTCTGTCTTGATTTCTTTCATTTCCGTTCCTCTTCTGCTTCAAGTGTTGAAATGCACATTAGTGAACCGATTTACATGTCCAGATTTGTGCGGAGCAGCATTTACTGTGAAACTAAGCCATAAACCCTTCGTTAAGTTCGCAAAGCAGTTCTTGCTTCAGCTGGAGTCTAGATTCAGTTGATTCAATAACCGCTCTGACAGAAACTGAATCGTCAAACTGAATCAGACCGAAAACCCCGTTCAGTCAAAAGAATCATTTGTCGATGAATCGGACCGCAAGAGTAGTTCTGTGTGTTTGCATTCTTTTCAGGTCTTTTTATCAAATCACATTCAAAACAGACCGCATTTTCTTTCGCCGTGACAATCAGTAAACGCTGGCAATGATCCATCACATTAAGAGCTGTTCATCTCAGGCCCTGTTTTCTGCGAGACGTCGTTCACTTTCACAGTGTATGTTCGATCTTTCGTTCCAACTCATCAAGAATCCATTTCCTCAGACTTTGGTAAAACAGCTGGGCTTCTGTAGCACCTTACCAGTTTCTGAATGAGCGACCCGCTGTCTGACTTATACAATTGTAAATGACCCGCTCCTTCAGAACGGAAAAGTCTTGGTTCTCCAGTTTTTTTGCTCATTGTGTTGCAGCGAGAGGCCGGGTACGAAACGGCAGCGAGTGAAGTGATGGATTCCAGGAGTCAGAGAAATTCACGGCTGCGCTCTCCAATCCATCATGTGGGAAATGCGAGGGGAAAGGTGGTTATAAAAAGCCCTCAAAACACAACAGTCCTGTCCCGCCCTGGTATAAGCAAAGAGGGAAGTAACATCATTTACAAAGAGAGGCAAACAACAGCCAGCTGAAGAGGCATTGCCAAGAAAACCATTTACCATGTCTCTTTTTGACTGCACAGGCCTGGAGAATAAAATGGGTCTTTTATGGAAAATCCATACAGGGACGTTTGGAGGGGAGTCGCCAACACCGATCAGGAGCCGCTCTCCGTCCTGGCTTCATCGCTCGTGTTTTGGGCAATTGGATCTTTGGCATGGTTAATGCGCAGCCTTGATTTTGAGTCGGAGGTGTTTCTAGATCTTCAAAGGGCAAAAGCATGTCAGTTTGAGAGGTGAGTGCACTCCAAGCACTGAAATATTCAGGTTTCCCTGCTTAAACTTGTCAAGCCCACAGACAGAACCTCGGTTATTAATTCTTCATATTCCAGATGACTGGAGTCTTACAAAGGAACCGCCAGATGAATAACAAGTAGGGTTTCTCACACTTCCTGTTAGAAATGTGTTTTTGACGCACACAAACTGACCTGGACAGAGTTTCCATGTGGAGCCGTTAACTTTGCATCCCTGAGTCCTTTTTTGATCTCTCGGAGAAAGACGAGAGCAGAATGGCTTTCCACGGTGGGCTCCATGATAAGGAAGGCGTTTTATATTTGACACACTTTTGGCAAATAGGTTTTTGAATAACTTTCTTCTACTGGAAAGCTGCCAGTTTTTGGAGAAAGGGAGATTGTGCATTCTTCTGTGGTATTGTTCAAACTTTAGGTGATGTCAAAATACTTTCCAAATGTGTCTTGGAATTTTGCTGCATTTCAAGTGCTGGAACCCAAAACAATCGTTTCCCGCAAGACTCCAAACTTACCAGAGGCATTTCAAATGCAGTCAGGAGAAAATCATTCTTCAGTTTTAGAGTTATCATCCTTGGATCTGAATAAAAACTTTTGGCTTTAGCTCGAATCTCATATAAAAACATCTATTTATTTAAATGTGCCATGTACAACGGGATATTAGCAGGCTAAACAACACGTTGCAGCGGCGTATGTTGGACGGTGTGGGTGTCGAGGAAAGTAGGGTTAACTTTATGGTAATGAGCTACGGTGCAGATTATTAATAAAAGTCCTCCGCTTTTCCAGTGAACGCAGTCATGTAAACTTTGGTTCTGACCAAACATTAGTTCCCTTTAGAATCTCATTCACCCACACTGATCTCCAACATCTCCTGCGCAGGTAGAGCAAAGCCACACACACACACACACACACACACACACACACACACACACACAACAGCTTGATGATCCGTACTCAGGGCTGGGTCGGTTACTTTTAAAATGTATTTCACTACAGATTACAAAATACATGCTTTAAAAAGTCATTTGTAACGTATTTCGTTACATTACTCAAGTTTAGTAACTTAATCTAAATACTTTAGAATACTTTGGAATACTAATAAGTGTGAAACAAACACAAAAAAGGTCATTGCAAGTTTTTATCTCACAATTCTGACTTTTTCCCTCAGAATTGCGTGATATAAAGTTGCAATTGTGAGTTATAAAGAAATATTGATATTGAGAAAAGTCAGAATTATGAGATATAAACTCACAATATTGAGAAAAGTCAGAATTATGAGATATAAACTCACATACTAAATTCACAATTGCAAGAAAAAAGTCAGTATTGCAAGTTTATATCTCCCAATTCTGACTTTATAACTTGCAATTTTGAGTTTAAATCTCACAATTCAGAGAAAAAGAAGTCAGAATTGTGAGGGAAAAAAACAAATTGTGAGAAAAAGTTGCAGTGACGAGTGAATTATAAAATGACTCACAAAACATGAAAACAGTAGAAAACATGAAACTTAACTCCGTTTTTTCAGACTGTAACTGTAATCTGATTACCACCCATTTAAAATGTAACTGTAATGAAATACAGTGACTCAAATTTTGTATTTTAAATACGTAACTAAGTTACTTGTATTCCGTTCCTCCCCAACCCTGGCTGCAGTGATGCAAATATGATAAGCACAACACTATTAGTAGTGGTCAGAGCTCTAGAAATGCTTGTTTTTCAGCAGGAATGCAATTCATTTGTTCAAAACACCAATTCGACCAAGTGTAGGCTTCACTTCAACCAGGAGTTATTGAAATGTAGGCTGCACACAAGCTAATGTTAATTAAAGAGCAATGCTAATGAACACACGTGGCTTTCAATCGGTTTATTTCGTTATCAAACGTTATCAAGTTATTTCCATCGATCAATTAAAAGATTTCATGAGGTTAACGTCTACCCTACTTGTGTTCGGTCTGCACATATACCGATCAACATGCTTGTTTGATTTGCGGCACCTAAAAAAAAAGTTTAGAAGACAAAGCTTTCGATCCACGTCAGAGCGAATCTTTCAACAGTTGTTGGCACGGCAGCCAGAGCGAATCGATGCTGTCTCCGGTGGCGGTGTGAACGCACAGTAAGGGTGTGTCTTTTTTGACACAAAAAGTTGACAGAGGTGCTTTTTTAGAAAAAGTGTTAGGTTCCACGTAGTATGTGTTGATAAATGTCGAGAAAGAGGAAGTTGGCTCTTGAAGTGAACAGGGAGGAGAATGTCAGTTCACAAGGATGAAGGAAAGGAATCCGGGGAAGGAAATAATAATAATAATAATAATAAACTTTATTTTATATAGCACCTTTAAAAGTTGCATCTCAAAGTGCTTTAAAAGAACATATAAATTTGATACATTGAAATAAAAAAACTATATGGTTTTTATATACTATATATGCTCACAATAATTTAGTCCCAGCGCTCTTGTTGGATGACGCATGGTTTGAAGTAGCGTTAAAGTTTATGAGATAATTAATTATTAAGTGATGATTGAACATTAATGATGAACACCTACTGTTAACAAGCAGAATTACTGAAGGAAAGCTAAAACTGTCTTCAGCCACAGCCTTAGATGAAATCAACTGAAGATAAAAGACATTAAATCTCTCCAGATCTGATTAAAACATCTGATTCACTTATTACTAACCAGATAGACTGTATTTCTCTCACACATCTACAGAAGTTCTTACTGAGAATTAAGAGTTTTAGTTGTTGGTGTTTTATTGGTCAACAAATTATGCCACCATCATGGTGGTCAGGATTTGTTTTAGTTGGGATCTTTACCCTTTTACATCTCTAAACTTACATTTTAGAATAAGCAAAAGTCAGTTTGAAGATCTGGGGCTTATTCCAGAAAGCAGGTTAATTTACCGTCACATATACCCTGATCTCTCAGTTGATTAACCCAAATCTTGCTTACTCGAGGTACGCTGGTTCCAAAAACGTTCAAAAAAGTTCAGCCAACCCAGAGGATATTCCCGGTTAACACACAAGACATTCTTAACCAAATTTAGAAATGTAGTTACCTTAACAAAACTATATTCATTAAATAACACACGTCTGGATATCTCTTCAGAAAACTAACACTCAAACATGAGCTGCTCCGGAGCAGGTTATGTTCAGAGAGTAAGTTGCTATGGTTACTTACATACCCTGAAAGTTACCTCTGTTTTTGGAACCGAAAGTTGAGGTTATCGGCTTACTTACTCTTAAACATACCTGGGTATGTCACATAACCTGCTTTCTGGAACACCCCCCCGCTACAAATCATTGCACCAACACTTGTACAATAAGTCTATATCTACCGGCTCCTCCTCCATCTTTTCTTATCGTTATGGAAACGGCAGGACTCACTAGTCATTGGTCAGCTGTGGTCAGCGCTTGACGTTGGGAGTTTTTTTTTTGTTTTTTTGTTTTCCAGAAAAGTTTAACTTTATTCAACTTGAAAAGACGCTCTGAGCTGCAGAAAAAGTCGTCGGCAGTGGAGTTAAAAAAAAGCGTTCAGGACTTTATTGAACACAACAAAAGTAGTGCTATACAGTATTCACACAATGATGGTGTTTGAAGGACACAAACAATAACACTTGCAAGTACAATATGTACTTATGTACTCAAAAGTACATGTTTCATTACAGTCCCCATTCAGTCAGATGTCAAAGCATCTTGGGAACTGGAAATCCCCGGCCCAGTTATTATTATGTTTTCCATTTGCAGTCACAATCTAAATTCAGTTATATTACATTGATTCCACACAATGGAATTAAGTTAGGAAAATGGTTGAGAAGTCAAGAATACCTTCAAAATCATCCGAATCTGGAGGAGATGAGCCTTCTCAACATTTCAGGCCATTAGACTCTTGTTTAAGTTCAGTCGCCCTCAAACTTCTTTTCAGAGATCACTGATCTCCGGTTTATTCTCGTCTCAGACTGGCTACAAAAAAAGTTCAGAACTTCACATGGCACTGAAGAAGTCATTAAACAAACAACATAGTCTCATGCTCTTTCCAAACAGATTTTGCACTCCACATTAATTACAAGTTTGAATTCTGTCCCAAATGCAGTTGCAAACATGCACTGCGGGCTAATAATGTTCAGATCCTCAGAACTGCCTTCAAAGACGCCAGTGATTAAAATCGCGGTCTTATTTTTCTGTCAGGAAACAGTAAGCGAAGAAGGAGATTGAAACTTGGCACAGACGCTCGAGAGGTTTATTCTACATCTCTTAATGGCACTGTGATTCCCAAAAGGACGGAGCAACTGAATTATGCCAAACGGATTGGGAAGATTGATGGGAAACGCGGCCTAGGAACTGCCTTGTCTGAATTAGTTAGTCACAGTCATTTGAAATGAGCTCAGATGCAGAAATCATCTCAAGCGCTCCACCGCATTATGAATTTATTGTAAAATTATTCTCATTCCTTTTGGTTCTTTTCTCCTCAAAATGATGAAAACATCTTGTATTGTATTCTTCCTTTCATAAATCATATCTGGATTTGATAATCAATTTTTCATTTAGTGTTTTTTTTCTCGTGACTCCTCAAAGTCTTGACATGAAAGCAAATGCACTTCCCCTGTCTGACCCTTCTAATGATTGTTTTATTACTCTTCAGCTAAATATATATATATATAGTGATAGTCGTAGGCGTTCTTCTGTTACAAAAGGATCATGAACAAGTCCATAGTGCTTATTAGGTCATCTAAAACTGAACCAGGACGACTTTAGAGCTGCTTGTATTGTAGTGCAGTCCACTTCTCGGCTGTCAGCTTCAGACTGGGTCTCCGTTAGTCTGACCCCGTCATAGATCCGTACCGAGGCCCTGATTGGTCACCCATTCATGCTAAACTAATTGCTCACCAATCGCACTTTCAGTGATTGGTCACCCATTCTTTATGAATTGCTTACAAAAAACAACATGTTTGTTGTACAATCAGACTTCCATAACAGTTTCAGACGCATAGACACAACTGGTCAAATCATTTTTTTTGTGCTCAGCAAGGCATGATTTCTGAAAAATCATGTGACACCGATGCTGAAAATTCAGCTTTGATCACAGAAATAAATTACACTGTTCCCCAGATAGGAACTCTGTTTTGGTGTGACCAGCAGTGAATATGAGATTGCAACAGTCACAACAGAGCCGGTGCTGCATCCGTGCATTTTGTGTATTGATAGCCGATACTGATGAGCTTCGCCCTCGAAAATGAGCCCAACTTCCTGTGTTGTGGCAATATTTCTATATGAAAGTATGCATCCTTGAGATCAATTGTGACAAACCACATCGCAATGTTGAATATGTGACATGATCATCTTTACAGATAATATCTTGAACTTGAGCGCTTTGACTGAATGGTAGGGCTGTACAATTAATCGTACAATCAAAAAAAAATCTAAACATAAGTTTTAAGTAATTTAATTACATAGCAATTTTCCATCCATTTGGATTACATAGTTTTAACATAGACAAACTAATAAACTTAATGTGATTCATTTTTGTCAGTCATTCTTAAATGAAACGGGTAAGATTTATGTAATAGTTCACAGGTTAATGAACACTGTTTAGTGGTCATGTGTGTGCGCACTACTGAGTTAAAGTACCATTGAAGCAGTGTCAGAGTTAATGAGATCATGAAGTGATGATTGAACATTAATGATGAACACCTGCTGTTAACAAGCAGAATCACTGAAGGACAGAGAAACACAAGAACTACAACTGATGAAATCAACTGAAGATAAAAGACATTCAATCTCTCACTATTCATATACTCAACTATTACATAAATCTTACCTATTTCATTTACATATGACTGACAAATATGAATCACATTAAGTTTATTAGTTTGTTTATGTTAAAACTATGTAATCCAAATGGATGGAAAATTGCTATGTAATTAAATTACATAAAACTTATGTTTAGACAGAAATATTTTTTGAGTGTATTTTCGATTGTAGCTCTCAATGATTATGAAAAGATAATGGAGGTGAAATGATTACTGTACCGCTTCCTTTCCTTCACAGCGGTGCGCTTCCATTCCCCCCTAACCCAAACGTAATCTGAATCAGACGAGTAAGAGAGCGCTGTAAAACAGTCTATTGTTGCTAAATGCGGTCTACCCCACGAAGCACCAGACGTGGACACCCTTGACTGCTCTGTCATCACGTGAGGAACGCTCAGAGGTAGGCAACTCGAAATCAGGAAAATCAAAACTTTGCAAAACTAACAGTAAGAGAAAGAGTGTGAGCAGAGCTGAGAGTCACACACACATCCCAGAGCGATCTGAAGACAAACGACCCAACGACGCACCTGTGGCTCATCTAATTACAGACGCATGCTGATGATGTCACTGCTGTAGAAGTTCCAGGTCAGTTACATTGGTGTGCTGCAAACGTTCACTAGAGATGCAAAGTCTGATTCATTTAATTTGACTCAATGAACCGAGCAGATTCATGAGTTCCAGACGGAGTCATTGAATGATTTCATTGTGCATTTCTTTTCTAACAAATCAATGTCATGTTATATGAATGAAATAAATATTCAAATAAAGTCATATGTGTGAACGCATGCTAATGATTACTGGCTTTCATTCATTTAAGTTACTTCCTGAGAACCGGCTCAAAAGAACGATTCGTTCAAGAATCGAACATCACTAATATTCACAGCTGGTCACAGCAAAAGAGTGTTTTCCCATTGTGTGTATGTGTACACACACACACACACACACACACACACACATATATATATATATATATATATATATATATATATATATATATATATATATTTGAAGGATTGGTGCAACTGGGCATCGCTCTATAAAACATCATTAATATTATGTACCGGTAATGCTTAAAAGATGTACATTCTTAATGCACAAATGTTCAGAATGTTCAGAATGTTCAGAACATTTGTGCATTAATAATGTACATCTTTTAAGAATTACATAATATTAATGATGTTTTATTGATCAATGCCTAGTCGCACCAATCCTTCAAAATGGTGTCTGGCATGTGGCATATATGTGCTTGAGAACATTTCTGAGCTCCGTCTGGCCACCAAGGTAAAGTGTAATGGTTTCCAGTATTAACATAAATACCGTACTGATGTTTTCCCAAACCTAAGCTCATGCAACAAAATCCCATGAGTTGTTGGAGCTTGTGTGCAGATGGCATCCCGACTGAATACTTAGTTGATCTCCACCTTATCTATAGGGTGCGAGATCTGTGATGTATATCCCTGCAGGCGGAGTTTAGAATGATAGACATGAATAAACAATATGACAGTCTACCATATTGCAGATTCAAAATTCTGTGTATTATTTATGTCTCTCTGGAGGCTCTGACCGCCTCCTTTCTGCTCACAACAACATCTAAAAACCTCCAACTCTAAAAACAGAACTAAACACAGCGATGGATTCGCTTCTCTGATGCCATGGGAAGATTAAAGAAGAGCTGACCAAGTTCATCCGGTTTGCGGTTTCCCTTCGATTTTTCACATTAAAAGTTTTCTGGACTGTTCTGTGTATTAAAGGCAATAATCTCCAGCACATGCAGAGGCTCTCAGAAGAGCTGCAGTCACATCATGAAGGGCTTTTTACCTCCTGAACGTTATTACCCAGCGTCCTCATCTGATGCGGCTGAGAGGACAGATCTCCCAGCGGTAAATATACTTTTCTGGCCGGGAGCCGACAGCCACGTGTGCCATTGTTCACCGCCGTCGAGTGAAATCAAACGCACATCAAGAGAGCCGCAGAAGTTCAGCTTCTCTCATAATCCAGACAGACCAGGTGTCACTCACATTACCCAGAGAGAGCGAGCACTTCACAACTGAACTGCCTACACACACACACACACACACACACACACACTCACAGCATTGTCAGCCCTAGTTTTTAACTAAAAGCAAAAATTATTCAAATCTGTATAATTGTTTAAAACCGTATGCATCGAACATGGCTGTAATAGTGGGTAGAAAAGATACACTGTCAACTTAATACTAATAAATACACTCACCTAAAGGATTATTAGGAACACCTGTTCAATTTCTCATTAATGCAATTATCTAATCAACCAATCACATGGCAGTTGCTTCAATGCATTTAGGGGTGTGGTCCTGGTCAAGACAATCTCCTGAACTCCAAACTGAATGTCAGAATGGGAAAGAAAAGTGATTTAAGCAATTTTGAGCGTGGCATGGTTGTTGGTGCCAGACGGGCCGGTCTGAGTATTTCACAATCTGCTCAGTTACTGGGATTTTCACGCACAACCATTTCTAGGGTTTACAAAGAATGGTGTGAAAAGGGAAAAACATCCAGTATGCGTCAGTCCTGTGGGAGAAAATGCCTTGTTGATTCTAGAGGTCAGAGGAGAATGGGCCGACTGATTCAAGCTGATAGAAGAGCAACTTTGACTGAAATAACCACTCGTTACAACCGAGGTCTGCAGCAAAGCATTTGTGAAGCCACAACACGCACAACCTTGAGGCGGATGGGCTACAACAGCAGAAGACCCCACCGAGTACCACTCATCTCCACTACAAATAGGAAAAAGAGCCTACAATTTGCACGAGCTCACCAAAATCGGACAGTTGAAGACTGGAAAAATGTTGCCTGGTCTGATGAGTCTTGATTTCTGTTGAGACATTCAGATGGTCGAATCAGAATTTGGCGTAAACAGAATGAGAACATGGATCCATCATGCCTTGTTGGCTGTTGGTGGTGGTGGTGTAATGGTGTTTTCTTGGCACACTTTAGGCCCCTTAGTGCCAACTGGGCATCGTTTAAATGCCACGGCCTACCTGAGTATTGTTTCTGACCATGTCCATCCCTTCATGACCACCATGTACCCATCCTCTGATGGCTACTTCCAGCAGGATAATGCACCATGTCACAAAGCTCGAATCATTTCAGATTGGTTTCTTGAACATGACAATGAGTTCACTGTACTAAAATGGCCCCACAGTCTCCAGATCTCAACCCAATAGAGCATCTTTGGGATGTGGTGGAACGGGAGCTTCGTGCCCTGGATGTGCGTCCCACAAATCTCCATCAACTGCAAGATGCTGTTCTCTCAATATGGGCCAACATTTCTAAAGAATGCTTTCAGCTCCTTGTTGAATCAATGCCACGTAGAATTAAGGCAGTTCTGAAGGCGAAAGAGGGTCAAACACAGTATTAGTGTGGTGTTAGTCAACTAACATCGTAAGTTACAAAGATTCGGTGTTTCCTGAAACCATAGTTGAAACGAACTCTCACAAACTGCGTCTCAATCTTGTGCTTACAAGAAGAGCTTCTTGTTTTAATAAACCGTCATCTTGAGCAAAATTACCACGCTGACATTAAGAACAATGTCTCTTTTATTTAGTTTGTCAAGCGTTTTTGAAGAGTGCTCTGGTACATCAGAACGAGTCCATGATTCAATCCGGAAATACAGTAAAACAACTGAGTAAAATGAGAATTAGTCCTCAGATTCCATGTCTGGAGTTTATAGCATAAAATCAATTGATTTGATCTCAAACGGATTCATTTACAGATGTTATTACTCCACCAGCGTGTGTGAACGACAGGTTTCGTGACTAGCCAGCTGATTTGTTCAACGATGCATCGTACTATGATAGTGACGTTGTACAGGAAACACACCTCTGTTTACTTCCTGTCTCTATGAAGCCCCTCCTTCTGAAAAGCACGATGTGCTCTGATTGGTCGGCTGGAGCGGTGTGTTGTGATTGGTGTTTGGGAAATGCCCCGCCCCTTACCATAACCGGCAGTTTCAACACACTACTAACTCACTCAACCAGGCCCCGCCCCTTTATTCTGCGCATGAATTATTTAAATGAGGAATATTGTGAAGAAAACTCAAGACTACAATGGAGTTCAGAGACACTGACACTGATATAAAGAAGAACCTCATTCATGCTCAAACATCAACACTACACACTAAAGACAGACGAACGTGGACAAAAGCATATGAGGTTCTTTTTTAATTTACACCCAAATTCTTCAGACTGGAGTCAGACATCATGAAGCAAAGTCAAAAGATGCACGCCTTAAGCCCATTTTGTTGATGCTGTACTATTGAAATTCGTCTGTGTCCAATTTCTTTGGATTGCAATTTGGTAAATTCCTCTTCCTGTCATCCCAATTCAAATTTCAATTCAACATCCTGCAGGCCGTGACCAACTCAATTCAGGAACTCAAAGGGACTCCGTTTGTAAATAGTGAATTTTTCCTGACACTGCAAAGTGAAGCAGGAGACATGAAGGAGGGAATGCATAAGGAATGAATTCGGGCGTTTGAGGACACGCTTTCACCATGTCCGACTACGGCCTGGATTCGGCTCTTGTCCACTTTACGTGTTTAAATTTGAACCTTGCCACATCTTGTACCTGCTTAGACTGTATCAGTGCACTTCATCTGCTCGTGATCTTTGCCCCTGTTTAAAGCTTAATCTCATCAAACAAGCTTTGTATTCCCGACATGTGCCGTCCCTCTGAAATCGGCGTCGGCGGAGACTGCTGTCACCAGAAGCCAGAGGAAACGGCGCTGACGGGTCAACCTTACGAGTATTGCGTAACAAAACTGGGTCATTGGGCCTCATGATCCTGTCATAGGCTGTCTGAGTCATTCTCCGTCAGGAACGGTTGTAGCATTTTCATCCAATGATTGAAGCGTCCCGTCTGAGCGTTCGCCCACCTGACATGGATCCCAGCAGCAAGTCTTCCACTCTCTCTTCCCCTCATTATGGGCTTACTCTGGGGGAAATGCAAAATGAAGCAATCATCTCCGATGGAGCATATCTCTCCGCAGATCCCAGATTAGCATGAAGCGCGTAGCTGTATTTATAAACACAGACAAAAGCAGAGATTAATGAGTCATCGAGGCGCCCCGCAGCGAGGGAAGCGAGACGTTAGAGCTGCTCCAGCGGCTTCCGCCACAGGCCACCAGACACTTCACGCTACCGCAGCTCCACGCCTCTTCACACGGGCACGCGTCACACTCCGCAGCGCGGGGACGGGGAGGAAGTGTTTGAAAGCGTCACCTGCTAAACTACGAGCGACTCCTGCTTTCAAGCAGTTCAAGTTCAAGGCATCTAAACTTGGCTGATATTAGCTTAGCCTACGATTCACATTGAAGCTAAAAAGGAAGTGTAGATTATTGAAGGGTTTTATATACACTCTCAGACGAAAAAGTTCTAAACAGGACCTCGAAATGATCCTGTCCTGAACTCTAAAAAAATATTGGGTTAAAATGGAAAAACCGAGCGATTGGGTAAAACGTTTGCCCCAACCTGCTTGGAGCAACTATTCTTTAAAAATGACTATATTCCTAGTTTAAAATGAACCCAAAATATGTTTGAAAGCAATATTTATTAATAAGTTAAATAATAAACATTTATTAAACTGCTTATTGATTGAACTTTTGGGTTATTTTATTAACCCAACCGTTGGGTTACACATGTTGGGTCACTATGTTGGTTATTTACCAAAAATGTTGGGTCGTTTTTAACATCGTTGGGTTATTTTAGTAACACCCGGTCTGTTGGGTTAAACCCTGCTGCAGTCTGATTATCAAAGCGAACTCGTGTCGTTTTTTTATGAATATAACTTTTATAACATTACTGAAGCATTACATATATTCTAAAACTGAATTTTATAGTTTTAAATCATAATTCTCTTTATTCAGTTTTGATGTTGTCCGGTAACGTTAAGTGAGATCGATTGGAAATGAATAATACAATAATAATGAAACATACTGGTGAAACTGCTTCAATCCCTGGGTTAAAAATAACCCACAGTTGGGAAGGTGCTATGTTAACCCATAGTTGGGTTACTTGTTGGGTTATTTTTCACCCAACATTTTTTAGTGAGTATTGTTACCTCGATTTTTAATTTTCAACATTTTGGGTTCATTTCAATCCAGCCATATAGTAATTCTTAAACAATATTTGGATTAATTAAAACATTGGGCAAATATTTAACACAACCATTGGGTTTGTCCATTTTAACCCAACTTGGGTTGTTTTTAACCCAGTATTTTTTTGAGTGAAGGATTATTCAATCATTCAATTAAAATATGCCCTATAATTCAATTCATTTTGATGGAATTTTACTATTAATTGAAATGCATCATTTTTTTTGAGTGTATATGAACTTGTGTATAGAAGTTTAAAGGGTTCTGTCAGGTGCTCAGGACAGGATCATTTTATGGATTTAATTTTAATACATTTATTTTGTTTTAAGTCTTTTTTTTAAATTTAATTAAATTTAATTTTATGAATTAAACAGCTCCTAAAATACTTCATCACAAGAAAAACATCTGGAATAACCTGTTAAACATTAAAGCATTATAATTTGCAATCATTTGAAACATTTATTTATTTATTATGTGTATATATACTGTATATATATATATATATATATATATATATATATATATATATATATATCCTTAAATGGACACTATTTGGCATAAGGCATACGGTTTTTTAAAATTGAGTCAAAAATCCAAGAGTTCAGTATAGATCCCCACTGATCCTGTCTAATGAACATTATATACAAAACAGCTATATTGAAGATATTTAGGTGTAATTTTTATACATATGTATGAGAGAATACATAAAGAATTTATTTATAATTTAAAAAAAATCAAGGTAATAAAAAAAAGCAAGATTGTAGTAAAAGATAAAAACTTGCATGCATTCAAAAGAAGAATTCTGAATTCAAATCCAAAATAAATAATTTGCATAACCTGGATATTACTGGATAAAAAGTACAAAAAAGTCAAATGATGATTCAGCGAATCAACAGCTCAATTGTTTGAACCAGTTTAAATGAATCAGTTGATCTTGTGAATGAACTGAGTCACTGAAATGATTCAGATTTCCCAATACTACTGGCAAGGTTGTAGGACTATGTGCACAATATAATGTTACATTATTATACAAGCAGTTACTTGTTGGAAAAACAAACTACTGGAGATGCCACACCGATTTAGCATCGCCACATTTAGTTACCCGTCTGGATGGAATGGGCAGTAAACAAAGCTAGAGAAGACAAAGATTGCCAAACAACGTATTTGAAGACTTAATAACACAAATTCTGCCTGAGAAAAAGTTATGATTTGCAAGAAGAAGAAGAAGAAGGTGAAACTCCTGATACAAATTACCAGAGATCCTCGCAGGCTTGATTAGCGTCTGCTCTGATTAGAGCCTGTGTTTCGACCCTGATTGCACCTTGAGAAGTTTGATAGGCTGCAGAAAAGTAATGCGTCATGTGCACACGTAATCAGAGAAATCATTTTAAAAACAATCTTGATAATGTGAACATTGTCAATGACTGTCTTGCACATGAACCGATGCTGACTGACGCTCTTCTGTGATTTTCTCAAATGAAAAAGAGGAAGGATTGGAACAAATTTGATTATTACGAATAATACTGATCACTAACCAAGAACGATGAGTCTTTTCCTGTTCATCCACGACAGTGACTCGACAACTCATTGGGGAAAACGTGTATTTACTGTACCTGTAACACACCTGGACATACAATTCACTGCAGTTTCTGCTAAAGAACACCTTTTACTCCCTTTCACACACATCATGTTTACAGATTATTGATTAATAAAGATGTATTTTCTTGCTTTTCCTTACATACTACTAAGTGATGACCCTGAAACACTTTTACCGTAATGCATGAATTATAAACTCTGTCGCTCACTGATACAGTGAAGCTCTCGAGTCTGTGAAACACCAGTCACGATAAAAGAGCTCGGAGACTTGCAGAAGCAGCTAAAATCACATGGTTGCTAAAAGTCAGTTACTATCAGTCAGGTTGAGTATAGATGTGATGTTCTCGGCACTCACCAGACATTTCCTTGTTGAACTGCTGCAGAATGTAGGGCTGCACAATTTGGGAAAAAAAAAAAAAAAAAAAAAAAATCTAATAAAATATAAAATAATAAAAATAAAAAAAATTATTAAATTATACAATTAAGTAATAATAAAATAAAATAATAAAAAATGATCAAATAAAATAATAAAAATCCAGGTTGTTGTAGGCCTGCACAAAACGACAGCATTGTGTGATTATATATATAATAATAATAATAATAAAAAATATTTAATAAAAAACAATATTCATTTAATTTATATAATAATATGTAATATTGTAAATATTATTGTTATTATTATAACAATAATAATAATTATTAATAAAAATAATAACATTAAATAAAACTAAATAAGAAATATTGTTTCACTGTAAAATAAAAAATAAGTAATAAAATGTATTAATTATATTATTATTATTATTAATAATAATAGTAATAATAATAATAGTTTTATTTTACATTTCAACTGCACATTGTCACTATAAGACCCAAATTGTTTCCAAATGCACGTTAAAGTGACCCAAACTCAGCGTTTTCACAGCATTTACTGTTGTTATGAATCCGTCCCGTTGTTCTCCATCCACCTGCCACCAGAGGTCGCCCGCTCATATCAATTCTACATTTCCCATAATCCCCTTACCCTGATGTTGATTACAGTCCAGCTGCAACCAATCCAGTTCTCTATTTAAGTTTACCCTCCGACACCTGTTGGTTGCGGAGTCTTATTTCCCTGTAACATTTCTGAGCGTTCTCCTTGTCTCCTTTACCTGTTTTTCGGATCCTACCTGTTTCTTGTTTTTTGATGTTTATCTGCCCGCCTTTGACCTATTGCCTGGATATTTACTACGAGTTTGCCTGTTCCCTACTATTTCTGTTTGCTGTTGAGTTGACCATTGCCTGTCTGACTACGTCTCTGAATAAAGCTGCATTTGGATTTAAACAAAAAAAAATCTTAAATAATATAAAAAATCCTCAGATTGTTTCAAATAAAACTTTTATTGCCTGGACATTTCGCTTTGAAAGTGTCAAAAGATGCAAGACACGACGTAATATTGTGCAGAAATGTCGCCACAGGCACATTTTTCCAATAAGTGCATTAATTGCTACATTGGACCATATAAATTAAACATTAAACATGGACAAGGCACAACAGAAGACGGTGAATTTATTTAAGATGAGAGGAAAAGACCGGCATCATCTTCCTGAGGTTGTGTTTCACAGACAAAAGAAATACAGTCTGACAGTCGCCAGCTGGACTTCACTCCCCTCCTGTAACACCCTGCGTTATTTACAGCGTCCATAAATGTAAACTCCCTCCTAATTTGCACTTTTAATGACAACTTGAAGGTCTGCTTAATGGATATGCTCCCATTTTGTGGCTTTTTGAATCTGTAATGCTTGGGTAGAGGCGGCATCGTGAAGTCCTTTATTGTGCGGACAACACAATAAACTTCACTCCGAACATTTAATGACAACTTTGATGAAGTTTTCATTACGTCGCATTGGAAAACCTCATCAATTTACCCCTTTCTGGCACAACCTTCTTACAAGCTCATAACTGCCCCGCAAACGCTATTCATTTCATGATCAATTGTTTATGAATCATCGGCTAACATGAGCAGAAACTTCGTACAAGTTTCTAGATTTGAATTGATCAGACTTTTGGAAAATCCTTATATATATATATATATATATATATATCGACTGTCTCACACATCACTTGCCAAATGTCCCACTCGAGCTTCTCTTCAGAGACTCACAATGATCTAACGGTTGTCACGGCACGTTGGATCTAATAAGCATCACGGCAGGGCTTTCACAACACCGTCTGCACACTTAAAGCAATGCTTGATCATGAGACAAATGACTCCGTTAACATGATCGAGTCATGCTTGAGAGGAAACTGCGCGGATGTTACCGCCGCTCTCTCAGGCGCCAACGATCCGAGGCTCTTCTTCCTCCCTCGCTTGTTCTCCTTCTGCTCATTCAATCACTTACGTGTTTAATTGTGCCATTAATTAGGCTCTTGATGAAGCCGTCGAGGTCAAAGTGAATGCTCGCTCTCCTGGCACAATAGCTTCATCAAATAAGTCTAAAGTTATGTGAGCAATATCAGAACACATGACTACATAGAGCTGCAAACAAATCACTTGCTTCCAATCACCCATCAAAGCTCAAAGTACAATAATGGAAATGAACTTAGATGATTATTATTTCTGGCAGATCGGAGGTCAGGGGTGTTTCAAAGTGTGCCTTTCTATCTTACCGACTAACAAACAGTTTTACAGAAACACCTTGTCACGCACTAACAGCGTTTCCCTACACCTGAATGTGACACAATGGTGTTACTGTTTAAAATAAATGCTGTGACTTTACATTACAATGACCCTCTTTTGCATGTGATGCATATGTAAATATACAGTATTCAATTACATTATTCATGCTAATAAAACAGCCTGAATGAATGATTTTACACAATAAACCACAGCTTCTAGTGATTATATTGAGCAGCACTGCAGTTCAAACTATTTCTTGGGCATTATATAAAGTAATTATGTTTGTTAATGTTAATTAACCTTTTTGGAACTATTGACAAAACCAGTTTTGACTTTATTCAGCATTTTAATTTGTTGTCAGGTTATTGAATACAACCTCAAACACTTCTAAAACTATTTAATCTGGCTATAAAGGAAAAAATAAAACTAAAAATGCCCAGCAGATGTGTGATTTATATCTTTGTTGCACTTTTGACCACACAATAAATGACTGCCAAAATAAAGTCTAATTTTATTGTAGTTTGTAGTTTCAAACAACAAAAAAAAGACTACATGTTTGCAAAACAATATTTATTTTGTGGTCAGATAATGCGTAATAAAAATGGATTTCATAATTACTTGATTTTACGTTTGTGTCCAGTTTTAACAGCTGGTTTGCTCATTTCTGAAGAGATTTCAGAAAGATCCCAACATTAGAAACAAGTGGACGGTTTATCTTTAATAGCATCATGGATTGCGTTTGATGATTATGGGCCTTATTTCATCGATCTAAGCACATGGTCTGAAGCGCAGGTGCACTTAGAGCGTGTCCGAATCCACTTTTGCCAGTTTAACGACGGGAAAAATGGTCGGCACGTCAGGCGTATGGTCCAGAAGGGTTGTACCTAGACACTCAATGAGTCACAGGTGTGTTTTGGGTGTGTTAACGTGCAATAAACCAATCAGAGTGTCATCTCGCGTTGCGTTTACACCACGGTGGATTCGCTATTTACATGGTGGAATATGCAAGTGGAAAGACTGAGCGCTTCTTTAGAGATGAATCCTTTTATTTGTAATATTGGTCATGTTTTTGTGCTGCTGTGTGTGTAACAAGTGTGTTGTGAACCCGTCTACAGGCGCATTTCACTAACACACCCTTTAAATAACAAAAAAATACTGACTTTAGAGCAGGTTTTTGTTGGTCAATGTTTTCAGTTCCTCAAAATAGCAATACGCCAACAGTGCACCTGAACACACCTCGTTTTCAGACCGAACAGATGGACGCGAGTGCATTTGCTGTTTAAACAACGTGGAGCTGGACGTGAAAATGATAACTGCGTCAGGCTGAGACTAGCTAAAAACACTTTGGATGTATGATTGGGTCAGAATGAGGGTTGAAAATAACCATTTTTCTATGTAAAGGTTTTGTTTTCGTTTTTTTTTTTTGTGCAAAACATTTATTAACATTATAAGTGAACCTCAAGGAAAATATTAAAATAATAATACAAAATCATGATCTCTTTAAGGTTTATTGCATAATTTTAGTGTCATGTATGTCACACTGATGTACGATTAATGCGCTTTGATTCATCATGTGACTTTCCGTTTATTATGATGGTCATCAGTACACAGAAGATTGGTATATTAACATTATATGACTTAATGAAATATATGATTAAACAGTAGGTTGGCAGGCACCAATATGCCATCTTATAATAATGTATAGTAGTTTTTTTGTGTGTAAATATAAAGGTTAACTAACTCTTGGAATTCATGTTTCTCATTCACAACTTGTTGTCATGGTTATCACTAATGTCAATCATCTCACTTCAGGCACGACTGGCGTTCTGTACACACTCACAACAATCATTTAGGGGATTCACTCGGGGCATGTAGATGCGGTCGTCACTCCTGAAACTTTGCGGTGTACACGAGGCCCTCGAGAATTACGTTTTTTGGAACATAATAAAAAGTTTTCCTGTGACATTGGGCTTCAGATCCCTGTCTGCTTCTAATTGGTACTTTGATTTCTCAGAGTGTAGGTTCAAAGCAGCGCTTCCCTTTTAGCCGTAAGAAACACTGCATAAAAGTCGCGAGCTGTCCTTTCAAGATCTTATTTAGCCAGCCATTTATTTTAATAATTTTGACCATCATGAGACCTCATTAATCTTTGTCAGTGAGCTGGACAGGCTGTGAATGTGTAGGGCTTTCTCCAGGAGCTGAAGTCTAGCGTGGGAGGGTGCCACTTTATGGGCGCTGGGCTGTTCCTCATCTGTCTCCCATGCGCTGAAGCATGCCTAAAACCTCCGCTGCAGTCCGGCTCCACTCCGCCACCATGACATTTCAATTATACACAGATCCCCGGGCCGCCCGACAAGCTGCTAGCAACTGACAACACACCCCGGTGCACTACATCTCCAAAGCAAATGGATGCGAGTGCTGCTTCAGCAAACAGGACGTCCCGCCTCACTTAAAGGAATCTGTTTGATTAAGGTGGTCAGAGGCTCAATAACAGATCACACGATTTCACTCATGACAAACGTTTCATTGGAATGACTGTCAAGTCAGTTCCTGTACAATAAATTGAAATCCCCAGTCGGACTTGTGGATTTAGTGCCGTCGGTATGTCAATAAGGGCTTACTGTGTTGTTGACTTTGTTTTCTTGCGGTCACATGATGGATATTTAGCCGTTAGCTGGTATTGATTGTGATTAAGTTGGGGAGAAAGTTTTAGGTCGGCCTAAAAAAGACAGAATTTGCTCAGATTTTAGTTAGCAATAACACACAAGCAACAGTGCTGTAAATTCTGAATAATCAGGGAAACAGCACAACACAGAGTGTGATATTGCTTTTATATAGCATGTTTCAAGCATAACATTTCTAGTTACTTTTTGTTCCGCAAATGCAGGAGTTTAAAGGTGACCTATTCTGCTTCTCTTCAATGTTCATCTTTCTTCAGAGTGTAATGTTGATGTTTGATGATGTAAAAGCTCTGAAAAGTTCCAGTTCTTCTCTATATCAGTGTTTCTGAACTCCTGAAACGCCTCCATCTTGAGTTTTCTTCACAATATTCCTCATTTAAATAATTCATGCGCAGAATAAAGGGGCGGGGCCTGCTTGAGTCAGTTAGTAGTGTGTTGAAACTGCCGGTTATGGTAAGGGGCGGGGCATTTCCCAAACACCAATCACAACACACCGCTCCAGCCGACCAATCAGAGCACATTGTGCTTTTCAGAAGGAGGGGCTTCATAGAGACAGGAAGTAAACAGAGCGTTACTGACAGACTGGGAAAAGAGGAGCTGCAACAATGGAGCATATGAGGAAAATAATCAACATTCAATCTAGTAGAGCCCAAAAACAACATCAAGACTTTGTGAAGGTCCTCTTTATCTCCAACACAGTGTTTCTTTGAGCGAAATTGTGTTCAACAGATCGGTTGAGTGAATAATACAATGACTCACTCACAACGCCACTTATTTCATTCCTGAATGAATTAGCATTGTTGAGTAAATTGGTTAAACGAATGATTCACACGAGTGGCTCAGAAAGATAGGCACTTGTCGCCACCTACTGGTGAAACAATGTAATTTACAGACAATTTCTCCATCACTAATGTGTCTGAAACACGCAAACACGGAAAAGGGATGCCAATGATGAAAATCAAAACACCTAAACTCATTTAGGCTTCCATTCTATCTATCATTTATTATCTATCCGCCTGTCTATCATAGTATCTATCTGACACTGCAAAGCAACTGTGGGAAAACAGTGTTTTTTTTAACTGTAAACCAGTACTGCTCAATCAAAACTGTTAAATTACAGAAAACATTCTTTAGATTCTCTCAGAAAACTAACAGAAAAGACTCAAGTAATTTTATTCTACCCACACAGCGGCCTGTGAAAACCACCTACATCAGCGTCATGCGAGATGATTCTTTGATCATGGGATTTGGGATTATGTGCAGTTGCAATGAGAAGAACCTCAAGCCTCGGGCTGCTTGAATGTAACTGATGACAAAACAGATAGAGGTTTGTGTACAGAAGTAGAAACCTGCCATAATTGCATGCAGGAGTTGTGGAAAAATCTGTACGACTGGTGTCTGGAATGGCAAGCGGAGCAGAAACTTTCCTCGTCTCCAATAATCAAGCCCATCTTTGACTACTTTATAGGTGTTCAAAGTCGAACTGCTCACTGTATAAATAATTCTGATTGATGAACCCTAGGATGAGTCCAATGTTCTGGTTCTTAATTTCATTTATTGCTCTGAAAAGTGTCTCGCTGGGCTTATAAATGCCCTCCTAAATCACACCACGGATGGGGGCGCATGGCTGATACCTTCTTAAATGGATCCGATTAAGAAAACGAAAAAGCCCTGTGTGAAAACTATGTAGCAGAGGCATGACAAGACCAGCCAACATCAAGGACTGATCCACAATCCATTCTAGACATCTGAGATACGCTGTTTTCCCAGTTTAATTATGCACTGAATGTTCTTCTGCAAAATTTGACCACATGTGGCTGGTGCATCTGATTGAAAAAGTAGGCTAATTTGTACTCAAATTAATCACCAAAATGCATTCTCACATGAAGATAACACCAACTGTACGCTGTTTTAATAACTAATATTGATTGATTCACCATTGACCTTGACATTTATTTCATACATACAGGTTCGGCTTTCTACACAATGAAGTAAAATAAGACGCTTAGATGTGAGCTGTGAGTGTCAACACAACCAATTAAAGCGTTGGTCTGTCTTGCTGAAGCCAGAAATAGAACATTATAAACATACAGTAGCAATATGACAAATGGAGCTGAATGTTTCCTCTGCCTGTTTTAATGTTTTATCAACTAGAACATTCCCATTATAATCACTGTCTTCACTCCGAGCGCACTTCGCGGGGTCCACTGCACAATTTCTTGCGAATCTGTTTGAGCCTGTACTTTAGCGTGAAGCTCATTGCCCGTGCACAGGGAAAGCTCCCATTATAATCAAGCAAGCTGTCGAGTCATGTTGCTCGCGTGCGGCGTAGACGGGGTGTTAAAATACAGCCACTGCATATTAAATCATTTGCCACTGCAATTAAAATTGCTGCAGTGCACACAGAAAAAATAAAGAGTGATGGAGACCCAGCGGTTGAAACGAGCATAGAACCGGATGTGGGGTCTAGTTACACTCCGGCCCTGTTGAATTCCCACCTCAAAGTACCAGAACTGCTTCTCCTTTTACTTAATTCCCAGTATGTGATTATTCTTCAGTCAGGTAGCTACTGGGAGATGCCTGATGATCATCTCTTACACGCTGAGAAAAAATCAATTTTGTTTTGTATTGACACTTAAAGGTGACCTATTATTCTTTTCCTCACATTCATCTTTCTTCAGAGTGTAATGTTGATCTTTGATGATGTAAAAGCTCTGAAAAGTTCCAGTTCTTCTCTATATCAGTGTCTCTGAACTCCTGAAACGCCTCCATCTTGAGTTTTCTTCACAATATTCCTCATTTGAATAATTCATGCGCAGAATAAAGGGGCGGGGCCTGCTTGAGTTAGTAGTGTGTTGAAACTGCTGGTTATGGTAAGGGGCGGGGCATTTCACAAACACCAATCACAACACACCGCTCCAGCCGACCAATCAGAGCACAGAGGGAGGGGCTTCATAGAGACAGGAAGTAAACAGAGCGTTACTGACAGACTGGGAAGAGAGGAGCTGCACAATGGAGGAAAATAATCAACATTCAGTCTAGTAGAGACAAAAAACAAGACTTTGTAAAAGTTAATATGTTCATCTTTAAACTGAATCCCATATCACTGAATAAAACAAACTGTATATTCAGTGTCTTGCAGACGCCTGGACTCTCCCAGCAGTATTCAGCACATAACTAAACTCTTCGGGACCGGCGCTCTCGGTGTCCGCTGGCCTTTCCCCTCGCTCTCACAGCAGAGAATTACATGCCACTTGCATTGCTGTCAAGATCTTACAGAAACAAGATTTGTCAGCTCATTTATCAGCGTTCCCCATGGCTTTTACACTCTGTCACACTGACTATTTCTGGAATCTGAACCTCAGGAAACAAATATATATAGCATATATACATAACACATTCAACAGAAACCCCCAACAGCCGTATTTAATATGTAAGCAGTCCGGGAATGTCAGCATGGGAAATTGTTGCTTGATGACTGTAACACTACACTGCATTTTTTTTTTGCTTCGTTTTCATTTTAAAAATTCTAAACATACTTAAAGCAAGAAAAATTTACTTTATGTAAATTGTGTAAAATATAAAACTACTGTAGCTTCAGAGAATATATCTCAAAATAAAAGATTAACTCTTGAACACAAGTACAAGAACAAAAACTACGCTGTACGCTCAACCCAAGTTGGGTTAAAAATTGACAAACCCAGCGATTGGGTTAAATGTTTGCTTTATTTAACACAACTACTGTTTAAAGATTGTTGTATTGCTTGCTTAAAATGAACCCAAAATATGTTCAATAAATAAACAATTTTACTAATAAGTTTATTGAATACTAATTAAACAGTAAACATTCATTAAATCGATTATTAATAAATGTTCACCTTTCGATTATTATTGTTGCCTCTAGTAATTATGTGTCTGATTTTTGGGGGGTTTATTTATCTCAACATATAGTTGAGTTAAGCTGAGTTCAAACAACCCAATCGCTGGGTTTGTCCATTTTCAACTCAACTTGGGTTTGGTTGTTTTTAACCCAGTATTTTTTCGAGTGTACCTTTGAGACCAATTCAGCTCACCAGACAATGTGAACTATAACCATTTTAGTTGATTTTATATAAGTATTTTTTTTAATTTAATTTATTTTATGACATTTTCACATGATTTTATCCATCCAGAAGTGATTGAATAGCATGCATCAATGAATCGCCTACATTAAGAGTGTTTGTTTCGATTAAAACCAAATTAAAACTCTGATGCGATTGCTCTGTTCACGCATTTTATTTTAATAACCTTTTCATTTGAATAGAATACATTATTTAAAACGTAATTTGAAACGTATTTCGTTACATTACTCAAGTTTAGTAACGTAATCTAAATACTTTAGAATACTTTGGAATACTAATAAGTGTGGAACAAACACAAAAAAGGTCATTGCAAGTTTTAATCTCACAATTCTGACTTTTTCCCTCAGAATTGAGTGATATAAAGTTGGAATTGTGAGTTATAAAGTCAGAATTATGAGATATAAACTCACAATATTGAGAAAAGTCAGAATTATGAGATATAAACTCACAATATTGACAAAAGTAAAAAATATGAGATATAAACTCACAATATTGAGAAAAGTCAGAATTATGAGATATAAACTCACAATATTGAGAAAAGTCAGAATTATGAGATATAAACTCACAATATTGACAAAAGTAAAAAATATGAGATATAAACTCACAATATTGACAAAAGTCAGAATTATGAGATATAAACTCACAATCTAAATTCACAATTGCAAGAAAAAAGTCAGTATTGCAAGTTTATATCTCCAGATTCTGACTTTATAACTTGCAATTGTGAGTTTAAATCTCGCAATTGTGAGAAAAAGAAGTCAGAATTGTGAAATACAAACTCACAATTGTGAGGGAAAAAACAAATAGTGAGAAAAAGTTGCAGTGACGAGTGAATTATAAAATGACTCACAAAACATGAAAACAGTGGAAAACATGAAACTGAACTCTTTTTCAGACGGTCAGAGTCAGAGAATCACCAATCGCTGTTTAAATGACATTAAAACTCAAAGTAATCACTTTGGTAATCTAAAACACTTTTCAGATGTAACTGTAATCTGATTACCACCCATTTAAAATGAAACTGTAATGAAATACAGTCACTCAAATTTTACATTTTAAATACGTGACTAAGTTACTTGTATTTCGTTACTCCCCAACCCTGATTATATATAAATGTATAAAAATCTTTGCAATTCTATTTAATCCCAGATGGCGGCAGAATTCTGTGGTGGTCTGATGTAGATGTTACAATTTTGAAAATATCTTCAAGATGAACAAAAACAAAATGCATCATATCTGTGGCAGTTCATGTAGCAGCAATACAATTTTAAAACTCTTGACTGTTTCTTTCTATAATAGCAAATATGAAAAAGCCATTCACTTCTGACGCTATATGTACAATATCAATTTTCTTTTGCTTCGCACTGAACAGAATTATAAAAAGCCCAGACTAATATGTTTTTGTTCAGTACAACTGGAGATATTCCTCTACCTTTTTATTCATAAAAGGGAGCTTCTCTTTTTTGAGCTGCGTGGCGTATGTTTAAGCCCACGGGAAAGATATTCTCCTCTTTCACATTTGCTTCAGTCTGCTGAATGTCAAAGGATTGATTCAGAGAACAGAACAGCACATGAAGTGCATTCTAATGTCTCAAACACACTCTCAGAACATCTCCCAAACATGCCGGAGATTCCTTCACTGTATCCACCGACGGAGACTCCGGCCAAAGTTTAAGTCATCTGAAAGGTGATGTTTAATATCACTCATTCTGAATAGACATTTAGAGGCACTGCATTGGTAAATGACTGTGTTTAATGGGAGCACAGCATATGTTAAGGGTTGTTATAGTTAACTAAAAGCAAAAAATGTTGTTGATTGAAATAAAATAAACGCTTGAAGAAATAACGATTTGCTGCTCAAAACTCTTAGTAGAAAAATACAAACACAGTCACTCTTTCCTTACAGTTATACATGTTTCCAGTCCACATAATCAAATCAAACCACAAGATTATTGTAATGGGAGCATTTGGTTTAATTACTGAAACACAACACTACTTTTAACAATCAGTTCATTAAATAGCAAACAATGCAAGATAATCAAGTTGCTGAAATAATTACAGTAATATAAAGCTACACATTAGAAAATACACTAACATTACCTAACTTACAAAAACGACATAAAAACATAATGTTTGTAAAAAAGGTGCGATGAAGGAACGACACGGTCACGGTCAGATACAGTAAATGTTCTCACTGTATCATCTGTACTGTAGTTTTATCATCTCTACCGTTCTCATGCCTCAGTTTACAGGAGGATCAGTCCACGTCAACTCAACCAGACTTTTGATTTTGTTCATATTTTTTGTGTAGAAAGACAAACATGAATTGTGATGAAAGTCAAAATATTTAATGAGCATTTTCACCTGAGATTCAGAGGTGTAAAATGACGTTATAAAGATGTCAGCATCATTATTTTATCTTTACACAGAGATTGGTAGATCTATTAGTAAAATCTGTTGACTTTATCAATCTTTCTTTCATTATATTCCAACAGTGACGGTTCAAAAATGGGGAAAAAGCACTTTTTGTGTTTTTTTCCTCAAGTTGTCATGTCTGTAACTCAAGAAGTATTAAAGATATCTTAATATTCTTCTAGATTCTGCTTCTTAACAAACTTTCCTCTCAGTTTGTTCATTTTAAAGGCCCTCGATGGTTCAATCCCAGAGATATGGAGATCTCAATGCGGCTCCATGAGTAAAATGTGCTCATTTTCAGTGGTCAAAAACCAAACGTGGGTCACTTTGTGGACAGCTGATCCTTTTTCTTTTAAAGAGGAATATTTGAAGTTGCTATCTGAATATCTCATAAATGATCAATGTACAAAGAAATTGCTATATACAGGGCTGGGTCGGTTACTTTTAAAATGTATTTGACTACAGATTACAAAATACATGCTTTAAAAAGTCATTTGTAACGTATTTCGTTACATTACTCAAGTTTAGTAACTTAATCTAAATACTTTAGAATACTTTGGAATACTAATAAGTGTGGAACAAACACAAAAAAGGTCATTGCAAGTTTTTATCTCACAATTCTGACTTTTTCCCTCAGAATTGTGTGATATAAAGTTGCAATTGTGAGTTATAAAGTCAGAATTATGAGATATAAACTCGCAATATTGAGAAAAGTCAGAATTATGAGATATAAACTCACAATATTGAGAAAAGTCAAAATTATGAGATATAAACTCACAATATTGAGAAAAGTCAGAATTATGAGATATAAACTCGCAATATTGAGAAAAGTCAGAATTATGAGATATAAACTCGCAATATTGAGAAAAGTCAGAATTATGAGATATAAACTGACAATATTGAGAAAAGTCAGAATTATGAGATATAAACTCACAATATTGAGAAAAGTCAGAATTATGAGATATAAACTCACAATATTGAGAAAAGTCAGAATTATGAGATATAAACTCACAATATTGAGAAAAGTCAGAATTATGAGATATAAACTCACAATATTGAGAAAAGTCAGAATTATGAGATATAAACTCACATACTAAATTCACAATTGCAAGAAAAAAAGTCAGTATTGCAAGTTTATATCTCCCAATTCTGACTTTATAACTTGCAATTGTGAGTTTAAATCTCGCAATTCTGAGAAAAAGAAGTCAGAATTGTGAAACACAAACTCACAATTGTGAGGGGAAAAACAAATTGTGAGAAAAAGTTGCAGTGACGAGTGAATTATAAAATGACTCAAACAACAAAACATGAAAACAGTGGAAAACATGAAACTTAACTCTTTTTCAGACGGTCAGAGTCAGAGAATCACCAATCGCTGTTTAAATGACATTAAAACTCAAAGTAATCACTTTGGTAATCTAAAACACTTTTCAGATGTAACTGTAATCTGATTACCACCCATTTAAAATGTAACTGTAATGAAACACAGTGACACAAATTTTGTATTTTAAATAGTTTGTTGTATTTTAAATGACTAAGTTACTTGTATTTCGTTACTCCTCAACCCTGGTTATAGATGTGGTTTTCATTGGACAAGCAATTATTGAATTGTGGCCTGAAGAAATCTGAGTATCAAGCAGGGTTGATAATTAAACATTTTAATTTGGTATGATTATAATTAACATGTGATTAGCATAAATTCAAATGAATGGCCCTTAAGTCTACCTCACATATGACAATAAGCAATATATTGATTTCTAAAGCTACACTGAAGTCAATAATAGTTTCATGTGTGGTGGGGGTGAACATTAATATGTTTAATCCACTGACAGCCGTCCATCTGCGCAGTTTCATGCAGAAGATCACAGTACTGAAATCTGCTTTCTCCAAATACAAACGGCTTTCATTTTCTACTTTCCATTTTATTAACTCCATAATACAATTGCAAACCAAACGTGGATGTGTGCCGATGACAGTCGGGTAATATTTCAGCTTCTTCGATCGTTTAGAAAAGCGTAAACTTTCACCGTTGAATGTTATGCATATTAAACTACTAAATCAAACGCATTTGCTCCGTTGAAAGAAACGGAAAGTGTGGCTGTACATTCTGCCGGAGTAACAGATTGGACTGTAATCATTACAAATATATTCGGCTCGCAATTAATCATGTGAGTACAGGAACATGCATAACAGTTATGATGCCACTGAATAAATAGGCCATTTATATTCCAAATGGATGATGCTGCCTTTAATCTGAAGTGTAGTAATATTTTTGTAGGTACCGATTTATTTTGTAAGCCAAACGTACCAACCTAGAGGTGGGGTGATGGATGTTGGCATCAGCACTACACCGCACAACATTATATGTGTTGCAGAAAGCATTCAGAGAGCCCCCGTGTCACTGAATAATAGCGCCTGATTGTATCACACCAGTTGTACCTTATAATAAACACCCGGAACCTATTATAAAAGCTGTCAGTTAACAGAACAGCACCGCAAACCATGTTAGGAAGCTCTAACTATTCATAATTAGTATCCGAATCAAAGCATCCTGGTGGTGTGGATGCTGTATTTTTCCCCGCCTAGCCAAAATGCCACAAGAACGTCTCGTCTGGGATTGTAAGCTAATGGCACCATGATACCTTAAATACACATCCGTGGCTCCGCATCACCGCACAGTGTAATTTTCCGTCTTGGGATCCGGGCACCTGGTTGTTAACCATGGTACAAAAAATAACGAAGAACCACCCTTGGAGTGGGCTGAATATATAATTGACGTGTCTGATCTGACTAATAAGATCCCCAGTGAACTCATCAAAGAACAAGAGAGATAATTAGACTGTTTCTTTTTTTAATCAAAATTAATAATCAGGGTTATTACCTCCTCTACCTCTCCTGCTCTGGTTGAGTAGAGCTCACGTAGCGGAACTGCCTCTAATTGGAACAATCGAGGTTTGGGCTTCATTTCTTCTTATTCACCATGATCATTATGAAAACTCAGTGCGACGTGATGGTAAATAACAATGCGAGGCGCTTTGCGATCACACGCAGAAACATGCGGGAAATTAAAGTCACGGCCTTTGATGGTTGTGAGGTCAAACTCTAGCGTAACCATGTCTTGACAAAGAAAATAAAGAAGTTCTAGGCCTGTTTGCAAGTAATGTTTTATTTTATAATATGCACTCTTATACAGTGTGTCTAATGTCGAAAGCGTTTCTTGTCTCGTCATTTATTTCCAGTTCAAAATGTAGATTATGCTCGAGATTACGGTCAACTGTTATTCTGTGTGGCTGTAATAAAGTAAAAACCCCAAAATGACCCCCGACCCCTTAATCAGAGCCGTTTTACTGTCAGCAGACTGGGTTACTGGGTTAAAATAAGCCACGTTGGGTTGAAAATGCACAAACCCAGTGATTGGGTTGTTTTAACCCAGCTGTTGGGTTAAATATTAGCCCAACCTGCTGGGTGGTTTTATTAAACTCAACTATTGTTTAAAAAGAACTTGTTTAAAATGAACCCAAAATATGTTGGCAATGGACATTTATTAACAAGTTTAATGAATAAACAATAAACATGTATTAAATGGCTTATTAATAAATGTTCAGCTTTTGATTATTATTGTTGCCTCTAGTAATTACGAGTCCGATTTTTAATTTCCAAACAATTTTTGGGTTCATTTTTAAGCATTTTTAACCAATAGTTGAGTTAAATAAAAGCAAACATTTAACCCAACCGCTGGGTTAAAACAACACAATCACTGGGTTTCTCCATTTTCAACCCAACTGGGGTTGTTTTTAACCCAGCATTATTTAGAGTGTATAATAGCCAACAGAAATTGAATAAAACAATCAAATGCAAAAATTAACACATTCTCGTTAAAGTTACTAAAGTTATTCAGTGAAGAGAAGTGAATGATTCTCTCGATTTCTTTTGTTCGATTAACATTAATGGCAGCAGGTTTATTAGGCTGCTGTCACTTTAAAACCAAACGCGCAGCTCTAATATACTGACAAGCATTCTATTACTTTCCCGTCTGTTTATGTGTAAGACATAATCGACTACGTTTCAGTGAAACGGGTATTGTGACATATTTTTGTGTGTATTTGTCCATTTAAGTGTTACATATAAGGAGCCACAGCTTTCACCATTAAAACTCACATCAACAAACAGCGATAATCACAGTACGACGTTCCACGAGTTCAGCGATATCACACTGATCCAAAGAAACCAGATGAAATGTGTATGGGGAGACAGTTTGAGCCTTTATAATTATTATTGGGTGGTTGGACTTCAGTGTCTAAGCCGGTTACGGCCCTGCATTAGTGCACTTAATAGATCGCATCTGCCAAAAAATTGGCTCCAGAAATTCTCAAATTAAAAATAATGGATTTTGCAAAAGTCAAACTGTCAGTCACGGACAATTTCTTTAGCGCTAATTAAACCGTCTCTGAACGGAACGTAAAGATTGACCAGTTTCCTTGAAGAAGAAATGAGTTTCTTTCTCCTTTCTTCCTGTGATATTCTGAGAGACTCTTGTGGGTCTATTAGAGCATATGAAAGCGGAATCTCATTTGTCGAGTCTCTCTGGTGACTGAGGACGGCGCTGGCGTCGGGGAGGGCAGATGTTACGCACTGGAAGCTGCTGGAAATCTATAAACACGATTCACCAAGTCTCCGTCTTCAGTCCATTTGAATCGTCTCACCCCATTTCCTCAACACAAAAACTGATTCACGTACTGTTAAAAACACACACAAAAATAACAACGAAAGTACGCCATTATAATGCAATTAAATCCGAGCCAGTTAATTTCACGATGGGGGATAAATACACAGAGAGAACATACAAATAGACTCTCGGTACTGAACCAAACACTTCCACTCGGTTGGTGGTACGACATGAATATCAGCCTGATGAAAATGTGACCACATTAAAATTTCAGCAATCTAATTACACAGCAGCATGCAGTCGCTGGCATGTGGCATAAATAATTCTGTTAACTTCCTTTCGGAAAAGTTTTGCATGTATTTGAAAAATTGCCTTGTTGGAGTTTATCAGACAGCAATTAACGGATGTCGATTTGAATTAAGACAGGCGCCCCGTTCAGCCCCGAGAAAAGCAATTAAACGGTCTTTGGCTTGACCCGGACAAGGTGGTCTTTAATACCTAAAGAAGGTTATCTCTGAGCGTTCGCATTCGCGGAAAATACAAAACGAGCTAACGATTTCTGTCCGCATAATGCTGTGGTTACAGTATCTACCAGCAGGGGACCGAAACCAATAAAGATAGAGAGAAAACTAACATAGACTTCAAGTCCTGTGCTTTCCTGTGTGACAAACATCTGTTTTCTGTGTTACACCACGCATTAATGTCGTTTTGATTATCTTTGTGTTTATGGAATAGATTCTCTCCTTGTCCCTGCTTCACCTGCGACAAAAATGATGTCAATGTTATGAATTTGATTATGAATGTACGGTATGCCACGATTAAGATGAGGTCAAAAGTGGGAATATCCGAGTTGAAATGACTTCTGACCTCACTGAGTTCCAGACAGTCGATCACACGTCACGTTCACATGTTGACCACATGTCAATTATATAGCAAAAAATGCTGGTGAAAAACAGGACATCATTATATAAACTTAATGTCTAATGTTAAAGTTTGTTTTCACTTTTGACACAAGGTAGCTTAACGCTATGCTAGTTGGAAGAAGGACTTGCCGCCATCTTGGATGTGGCGTCAAATGACGATTTCACAGGTCAGATGTCCGATTTCGAGCAGCGATCCAGACGGTGTTCATAAGAAAATTCTGAATTCAGAGTTGTCTCGAACGCAGTGAGAGACTCCGCCCACACGCTCTTCTGATTGGCTATGATTTTTGATTGATTTGTTTGCCAGTGCAGTTCACCTGTAAAGAGACTCCGCCCACATGCACTTTTGATTGATTTGGTTGCTCGTCCATTGAGCTTGCAGAGAAACTCCGCCCACATGCTCTTCTGATTGGTTGTGATTTTTGATTGATTTGTTTGCGAGTGCAGTTCACCTGTAAAGAGACTCCGCCCACATGCACTTTTGTTCGATTCGGTTGCTTATACATTGAAACTCCGCCCAAACGGTCTTCTGATTGGCTGTGATTTTTGATTGATTTGTTTGCCAGTGCAGTTCACCTGTAAAGAGACTCCGCCCACATGCACTTTTGATCGATTTGGTTGCTTATACATTGAAACTCCGCCCAAACGGTCTTCTGATTGGCTGTGATTTTTGATTGATTTGTTTGCCAGTGCAGTTCACCTGTAAAGAGACTCCGCCCACATGCACTTTTGTTCGATTCGGTTGCTTATACATTGAAACTCCGCCCAAACGGTCTTCTGATTGGCTGTGATTTTTGATTGATTTGTTTGCCAGTGCAGTTCACCTGTAAAGAGACTCCGCCCACATGCACTTTTGTTCGATTCGGTTGCTTATACATTGAAACTCCGCCCAAACGGTCTTCTGATTGGCTGTGATTTTTGATTGATTTGTTTGCCAGTGCAGTTCACCTGTAAAGAGACTCCGCCCACATGCACTTTTGATCGATTTGGTTGCTTATACATTGAAACTCCGCCCATACGGTCTTCTGATTGGCTGTGATTTTTGATTGATTTGTTTGCGAGTGCAGTTCACCTGTAAAGAGACTCCGCCCACACACTATTCTGATTGGCTGTAATTTTTGATTGATTTGTTTGCGAGTGCAGTTCACCTCTAAAGAGACTCCGCCCACATGCACTTTTGAGTGATTTGGTTGCTTATACATTGAAACTCCGCCCATACGGTCTTCTGATTGGCTGTGATTTTTGATGGATTTGTTTGCCAGTGGCCGTTGGGATCATATTGACCTGGTTAGGACACCGTGTTTGGTTTGAAAATGTTTTGCTATTGTGTTTCAGAATGTAGATGGCAGTAATCACTAAAACAGCTCTTTGTGTTGCAGGTCTGGCGGTCTTTATGGAAATGGTTGCTTTATCTATTATCTGCAGGCTGAAGAGATAGTCTTCTTTTAGATGCTTTACCATCACTGGAGTGTGTGTGTGTGTGTGTGTGTGTGTGTGTATTTTACAGCCAAGGTACTAATAGATGCTGAACGCTATAATGGGCAGAGGACACACTGCAGCTGTAATGAAGCCTTTGATTCCCTCTTCATATGTTTCATGACAGCATGTGGAGCTCAAAGAGAAACGTAACAACAAGACGTGAAAAATATCCCTATTCGTTTGTGAAACATCACATGAAATTGAAAGAATATTCAATTACTTAAGAAATTAACCCTTATGCGCTGAACTTCGTTGTGTTTGAATTGCAGTGACAAAAATAGCAGCTCTTGCAGGTTTCTAAAGAGATATTGTCTGGATGTCACAGCTTGAGATTGTAAATGACTAATGATCTAAATATACTCAGTATGTGTTGCAAGCTGCTTTAATTACTCCAGAAACGACAAGGTTCAGTTAATGACTTTACTTCACTTCTTTATTCTCTATATTTTGCCTCTATTTACATTAAATGTCAATCAAATGCCTTAGAAGTGATTATTAAACATTCTATTCAAGAGCAGCTTTCTCAAAGTTTCAACGTCACGCAATTTCACCTTCAATTACACTTTTTCAGATTTCGAGAGAAAAGTATTCAATGTTATTGGGAAGGTCACAGTCTTGACAATAGAGTGGAAAAAATACAGATGAATGTTTTCTCATGAATAGACGACGTCGGAACATAATGAAAATGACTCAATCACCAATGACTTGGAAAAGCTGTTATTTTGCCTGCATTTATTTGTTTAGTAAAGGATTTTAAAGCTGCTGTTCAGCAGCATTTATATTTTTAGTTTCAATGCTATTTTTAGTTTAATTATAATCAGGGTCGGGGAGTAACGAAATACAAGTAACTTAGTGACGTATTTAAAATACAAAATTTGAGTCACTGTATTTCATTACAGTTTCATTTTAAATGGGTGGTAATCAGATTACAGTTACATCTGAAAAGTGTTTTAGATTACCAAAGTGATTACTTTGAGTTTTAATGTCATTTAAACAGCGATTGGTGATTCTCTGACTCTGACCGTCTGAAAAAGAGTTAAGTTTCATGTTTTCCACTGTTTTCATGTTTTGTGAGTCATTTTATAATTCACTCGTCACTGCAACTTTTTCTCACAATTTGTTTTTTTCCCTCACAATTGTGAGTTTGTGTTTCACAATTCTGACTTCTTTTTCTCACAATTGCGAGATTTAAACTCACAATTGCAAGTTATAAAGTCAGAATTGAGAGATATAAACTTGCAATACTGACTTTTTTTCTTGTAATTGTGAATTTAGTATGTGAGTTTATATCTCATAATTCTGACTTTTCTCAATATTGTGAGTTTATATCTCATAATTCTGACTTTATAACTCACAATTGCAACTTTATATCACACAATTCTGAGGGAAAAAGTCAGAATTGTGAGATAAAAACTTCCAATGACCTTTTTTGTGTTTGTTTCACACTTATTAGTATTCCAAAGTATTCTAAAGTATTTAGATTAAGTTACTAAACTTGAGTAATGTAACGAAATACGTTACAAATGACTTTTTAAAGCATGTATTTTGTAATCTGTAGTGAAATACATTTTAAAAGTAACCGACCCAACCCTGATTATAATCATGTTCTTTGTGTCATCTGCTACGTATTTATTTTTATTTTTGTTTTAGTTTTAGTTCGTTTTAAACTATTTCAATTTATTGCCAAGGCAACATTTCTAATTTTCGCTTAGTTTAAGTTTTTGGTCGCACTATATTTTAAAGTATCCGTGTTACAGTGTAACTATACATTGAAGTACTGAGTAATATTCATAAACTACTTGTAGTTACTACAGGGTTAAGATGTGGTTTTGCATTAGTTGCATGTAATTATGGGCAATGTTTAGTAATTGCTATAGTAACTACATGTAACGTGTAAAATAAGGTGTTGTTTCAAGGGTTTATTTCAATTAACAGAAAAGTTTGAGGTTTAGTTAATTATACAGTAATATAACTGGGAATAAGCCAGTTACACAGGGAAATACATGCGATGCATAAGTAAATTAATAAATTACTTAAGTTGCATTCAAAATCGGTTTGTCTCAATAAATCGGAGATGGCATGTTCAGCTCGAATGCACACGGTTTGATTCTCATCTTTTAGAATTGCTCAGTTTAAAAACACCTGAATGGGTTGTTGCAGCCACTTTGTTTTAGTTCATAAAGATGCATGCATGAAAGTTCAGTGGATAAATCTAATTGAATCTGTTTGAATTGAATTAATTTATATCTGTTCCATGATAGAACTGTAAAATAAATCCATTTACGACTGCATCCAGTTACTGTCGGCGCCAAGAATCCACCCATGCACGCCTCAAACCGACTGATGCAATCAGACCCAGAAGCTGGGATTTGTATTCCGTAAGCTCGCTTGATTAGCATAATTCTTGAGACGCTCTGGACTCCAAAACTTAAAGTTCGTCTTTCCCCAGTGACTCACTCCAGAGGGAACGTATAAACATTTCTGTAATGAGTAGCTCATAATTAGAGCGAGTTGTTGAATTTAAGGCTTCTGCGTTTCATAAGTCACGAAGGGTAGAAATGACAGCTTTAGGCTATTGGGTGATGTTCAGAATACACTGAACAGCAAAGCAGGTAATTTGAACAAATTTAAAGATGCTGTAAATCTTTTCAGGGCTGATGAAAATACAAGTTCTTGTTCATTTGTGTTACAATTGTAGCAAATGAGACCGTCTGACTTGAAAAAGCTCTTCTGGTCATAGAGCGTAATTGCAAACCTGCTTTTCTGCAATGAATTATTGCTGCATTAAGGCTGATCGTGCAAACAATGCGTACTTCAAAAATCCAATTAGCCAAAGCAAACTTATCAGAGTCGTTAGTAATACCTAATGTCTCCACTTTAACGCTGATGAGCAAACAGGACAGTGTGTGAGGAGCATACCGAGGGTTTGTCAGACACACTCGCTGCGGATATGAGTGACTGGAGGATCGCTGAAGGCCTTTGATATGAACATCAAGAGGACAATCCCTTCATTTAGGAATGGGAAATGTTTTTTGTCTTGACTTTGATGTTAATGTGATACTGTGTTTAATATGCACACTCAAATAAAATATCTGTGAAGTCGAGGCGTCGTTTGAGAAAAGTTAAGAAAAACTATTACTGAATACTAGTGTTGAAAAACAATGTTCCTTTTGCCTATTATAAAAATTAGTTTGACACTTGAAATGTGCATTACAATATGAACAATTTTTTTTTTTTTTTTCTTGAATCAGCCAATTAGACAGGCAGTGTAACATGTAAAATGACCAATCACAGCTCGCCTGTTGCATTTTCTGGTAAATCCAAAAATACACTCTAAAAATGATTTTCTCCAAGAAGTAAGATTATTGGATTACCTTCATTTGTGAAATTTTCTAGTAATATCTCACACCATTTTTTTCATAATAATGAAACAAGACTAAAACTAGTAATTTTCCAAATAAAACGTTGAATAATCAAATCTAACTAAAACAAACACAAATGAAAGTGAAAAATCAAAGTGCAAAATTAAATCAGGATTTAAAAGCGGCCTTTCGGCTGAGACTGCCTTGCTGTCGGGTCACTGAATCTCTGGATTGCAGAAGCTGATTCCAAATCAACAAGAACTTCACTTTGCTGGTCTGAATCTTACCTCAAAATTAGATCTTTCAATGTGGCCTGAGGAGGGGAGGGATCCAAAGCACATCAACTGGTCATGGGTGTTCCTCAGGGATCGGTACTTGGACCTCTCCTCTTCTCCATATATATCTCTGGGACCCGTTGTACAGGCACATGGTTTGTCCTACCATTTGTATGCTGATGACACACAACTCTGCTTTTCGTTTCAACCAGATGGTCCAACAGTAGCTGCACGGATCTGCAGACATCTCAGCACGGATGAAAGAACATCACTTACAGCTCAACCTAGTAAAGATGGAGCCTTGCATTGTTCTTCCAGCTGGACTTCCATCATGTGTTTTGTGCTTCAGCCGCTACAAATGATCCAGAACACAGAAGCACGATGAGCCCAAGTCTCTGTTTATCTGTTCTGATCACACAAATCACTTTCCAGAACGTTTTCATTCAGTGTTCCTATCTTCCCAACCTGCAAATCCCTGACAATATTTAAGAAACGGCACTGCATCCGGCTGAAAAAACAAAAATCTTCCCCTATGCTTGAACTCTTCCTTCATTTTTCACTATTCTAAACGTTGTACTACCAGCACTTCTCACGTTTATTGCCTGTTTATGATGAATCGCTTGTTCTATTCCTCATTTGTAAGTCGCTTTGGATAGAAGTGTCTGCTAAATGAATAAAATGGAAATGTGATTAAAAACAACAAGCCTGCTATGAACATGAACAGAGACCTTCATGACGGACATGTGAGAAGATTCACCAGACATTCACTTGAAAAACTGCTAGGTCCAATAGTGATGGTAAAACAAAAGCCAGATAAAATGGAGCAGGTTGGTGCGTCCACTGAAGCGTCCGGTGGGAGGTGTGACACACTTCAGTCCTGCTCCCGCTGTGCTGATTACACGTTTCTCTGAAGTGAGCCCGTTTTTAATTGTTGACGCCATCAAAGTTGTCAGTCTGAACTGTTTTCAATGCCCGGTTGGCATGAATTCGAGAAAACATCACATGCTGCTGTATATTGTTCTGTAGGGCTGAATAACAAACGCCTCGGCTGTCGGACTACAGAGCACACCCGCGTCTCGCATTCATTTTGATGTCCCCTGCTTTTCGAATGGCAAAGTTCGCTGCGATTTGATTACTGTCCGCAGTTTCAATTTCATTTCTCCTCCTAACTGGATTCTCTCAAGAACGAAATATTTGAAAGCCCTCTCGAGAAGAATGACTTCACATAGTTGCAAACCTCCCCTGAAACACTTGATATTCCATACTGGAGATAACCGCATTTGTTTCCAATGAGCTTTCTTTTTCGGAAAGCATTGATTTGCACATGGAGAAACCCAAGAGTGGATGTCCTATGGAGAAAGCCTATGTGCCTCGCAGGCAAGCTGTACCTATTCAAGCCGGCGATAATAGCCAAAGGGGGAAATTCACCCTTCGTGATCTCCTTGTGCTTTTCTTTGTCTCCTTTAAGGACGGCCATAACATGGCAACAAGCTAGAGTTTGCCTTAATTAGATTAAACACATGTTTTGTCTGGGAACAATAGGTCCTGGCATATTTGCATGACAATGCACTCTAATTTTGCTTGGCTTAATTCTTTTTTAATGACTCATGCAATTATACTGCTAATGCATCTACTGTGGCATTGCTGCTCAGGAGGTGTTGTATCAAACGCTTTTGCTCTTAAAAGTTATTCAGGGGTGTCATTAACCCTCGTGGCTTTTTATTGTGTTCGTGCGTTCCCCACAGGAATCAAATCCCCATTTAGATGACGAATCATTGGAGCTCCTTTGTTTGGTATAGATTGAGGCGAGTGCTGGCTGATTGCAAGGACGTTGAGCCCTACTGAGGAATAGGATTAAAGGCAAACCCGAAAGATAATATTGCTTCCTTTGGACTTGCATTGTACAGCTTAATAGGACGTGGCACGGCGCTGATGCAAATGACTTTCACTTTCCGGTTGCCACAGTAACCCGAGAGACTTCCAGCATCAGCAAACTTGTCGACGAAACAACTTCCAGAGCATCAAATGTGAATGTGAATCTGTAGAACATTCTAATCTTGGCTTAACATTGATAAGGCTGGTAATAATCTTGGAAGTCAGTTACAAGGAACAGGAAAAACTCAGTTCAAGGTGGTTTGAACAATTTGTCTTCTCTGAAGCTCTTCCTAACACTCCCGAGGTGTGATGTGACGGAGCAACAAACGATAAAACATCTCATCCGTGTTTGTCCAAACCAGTTGCGGCAGCAATAACACTGTACTTTCCCAGCTAACAACAACGAAAATGACCCAAACGCTGGGTTGTCATGTCTGACCCAGGATCTGGGTAACACAAAAACTACCCAAATGCTGGGTTGTTACGCCTGACCCAGGAGCTGGGTAACACAAAAACTACCCAAACGCTGGGTTGTCACGTCTGACCCAGGATCTGGGTAACACAAAAACTACCCAAACGCTGGGTTGTCACGTCTGACCCAGGATCTGGGTAACACAAAAACTACCCAATCGCTGGGTTGTCACGTCTGACCCAGGATCTGGGTAACACAAAAACTACCCAAACGCTGGGTTGTCACGTCTGACCCAGGATCTGGGTAACACAAAAACTACCCAATCGCTGGGTTGTCACGTCTGACCCAGGATCTGGGTAACACAAAAACTACCCAAACGCTGGGTTGTCATGTCTGACCCAGGATCTGGGTAACACAAAAACTACCCAAACGCTGGGTTGTCACGTCTGACCCAGGATCTGGGTAACACAAAAACTACCCAATCGCTGGGTTGTCACGTCTGACCCAGGATCTGGGTAACACAAAAACTACCCAATCGCTGGGTTGTCACGTCTGACCCAGGATCTGGGTAACACAAAAACTACCCAAACGCTGGGTTGTTACGTCTGACCCAGGATCTGGGTAACACAAAAACTACCCAAACGCTGGGTTGTCACGTCTGACCCAGGATCTGGGTAACACAAAAACTACCCAATCACTGGGTTGTTACGCCTGACCCAGGATCTGGGTAACACAAAAACTACCCAATCACTGGGTTGTCACGTCTGACCCAGGAGCTGGGTAACACAAAAACTACCCAATCACTGGGTTGTCACGTCTGACCCAGGAGCTGGGTAACACAAAAACTACCCAAACACTGGGTCGTCACGTCTGACCCAGGAGCTGGGTAACACAAAAACTACCCAATCACTGGGTTGTCACGTCTGACCCAGGATCTGGGTAACACAAAAACTACCCAAACATTGGGTTGTCACGTCTGACCCAGGATCTGGGTAACACAAAAACTACCCAAACGCTGGGTTGTCACGTCTGACCCAGGATCTGGGTAACTCAAAAACTACCCAAACACTGGGTTGTTACATCTGACCCAGGAGCTGGGTAACTCAAAAACTACCCAAACACTGGGTTGTTACATCTGACCCAGGAGCTGGGTAACACAAAAACTACCCAAACATTATTATATTTTAATAGTATTATAACTAAATTATTTATTCTGGCTTTGTCCGTCACACGTGTCCCAATATCTTCACAAAACAGAAACATTTACAGGTGCAAAAATGCAACGGTACACCAGACAGTTTAAATTGAGATATTTTCTTTATTTGGCTGAGTGTATTTTAGTTTGATGATGAATATGCGCGATGTCACGATACCAATGCTTTTGTGTGTTTGGTGTTATATAAGTCACTTTGGAACATAAATCACAGTGCGTTTCAAATGATATAAAAACAAAAAAACAAAAAACATGACATTCTGGAAATTAAGGTCATTTTATTTGACAGAAATAACATTTTAATTGACACAGTGTAAATACTGAAACTGCTATATTTAAGCGCACAATGCAGTTATCCAGGTTGTATTATTTAAAAAATCTTAACTCTTTTGACCAAAATACTGTACTCCTCATGTATCCTGCTGTGAAACGTCAAACGTGAACATGGAGACGCTGTCTGGAAAACACAATAATTGCACATGATCACATCGCACCCGGTTAGGACACCGGAACACGCGTCTGGAGCGCAGGTGCAGATCAAATGAGAATTACAAACAAACCAAGAAAAAACGTCGTGTTGGAGTTGACCTCCGAAACTCTGTCGCACGCACTCGTATCGTTCGCGTTCGCATCGAATATACATAATAGATCCCAGTCCTCACGATAATAAAGCTTGTCATTAGATGTGCCACAAAAGGCGAAATCCCTGAATACCTTATTACTCTTTTTAAACAAAACCCCTCCAGATACTTGGAGTATTAGAATCCGGGACAGGATGATGGATCGCAGCTGACCTTTTATTTGAGGGAGTCCTCTGGCATTTCCATATTCTCATACCATACAAAAACTGCGGTGAAACAGGTCATTTAACTACACAGGGGAGGGAAGGACCTACATGAATATGAACTGCGTCTTTGGGGGCATTGTGGCTGGTTTGTGTGTGTGAATGTGTGCATGAAAGAATTAGGCACGGCGACAATGGTGTGATGGTGAGAGTGGAGTTTGTTCTTCCGTTTTTCTCTTAAGATTTGATTTATTCAGGTTACCCTGAGTAATCCTTCTGACGGCACTAAAAGTCCCCTTTAGCTATTTACTCACAGAGGAGTTCAGTCACCCATGGCTTCAGTGCTGAAGTGAACTTATGATAAAAGTGTGGGTGACTTTTACTGTTCAGCTGCAGTTCTTCATAAATCTGTTTTGAATCTGTCATGCTAAATAGAAAAGGAGAACTGATGGCTTCTCTGTGTTTGCAGGTAATGTTTGTTGTGACTAGTTTAGAGGAGTACACGCTGAATTCACTGAACTTTCGTGTGGCGTAATCACCAGCTAAAACTGGTGCAAATTGTGCTACAGAAGTGCTGTGTGGGATTTACAGTAAGCAACTGTTTTTCTTTTCAGTTGCACCTTATTCACCTCCCTGCTGCTATTACCACTTGCATTATTGAATTATAATATAGATATAGATGTATATGTAGACGTGAGTCACCTGGAAGTCAGCTGATGTGAGCTATATAATATCACCTTTATTTATATAGCGCTTTTTACAATGCAAACTGTGGCAAAGCAGCTTTACGGTAATAATTGGCAAATCATTTTTGGCTGCTCATATTTATTACATATATACAGTGTATATATGTAATAAAATGATTTCAATTAAAAATAGTAATATTGATTTTCAAATTTAATAATTGAATTTCATAATTCAAATTTAAATATATATATATATAATAAAATATGTATTAACATAACATTTAAATTTTCAAACAAAAGTTTGAAATAATTACACAAAAAAATAATTTGAAATACTTTTTAACTCTGAGAAAATAGCAGAATGTGTTATGACTTAAAAGCACAGAAACACAAATTTCTGCATTCATCACAAATTCACTGTTACTTCATTTGCATAATTATGCGAGTGGTAAATCAACTCAGGCTGCAAATGCAAATAAACATTTTAAGGTGTGATTTTTTTTTTTCTCCCCTCAGTGAACTCCCTCCTCAGTTTATCCTAAAATAGAAAATCAAATCGCATGACATAAGCACTTTTTTTTTTAATATATATAGAATGGATTGCAAACCTAATTGAATGAAAAATTGACAGGTAAAAAATAGCAATTCCCATAATAAAAACCCAATCATCCATGTGAAGTGAACGACGTTCATCAGTGCGCTGAGAATTGTGAAGTGTAAAATGTGAACTTGGGTTCAGTCAGTCATAATGCTTTTATGCGCAACTCAAATGTCACACTGCGACCCACTTAAACCCGTCTCCTCTTTTATGTCCACGTTTTCCCCTCACTTTCACCCTTATCCTGTAAAGCAGGCCAGAACAGGTCGAGCAAAAACCTGCTGTTTGAGGAGAGCTTCGGCGCTGGCACACGGACACACCCTGTCAGACAGCGTTACATGTCTAACGACAGATCCTTGGCAGGGTTGCAGTGGAAATGTTGGCTCATTCATTGTGCCTGTGATTAAGGTCAGTGCTGTCAACTGAGAGTGAACGTCAGCCATGAAGAGCTGCCTCGGCTGGCTGCTACACTCTCACTGATTGGCTCTGGCACAGGGAACAGAAAGCCTGAGCGGGACGCGTTCGTGTGGCAGGTGCCTAGAATACAGACACCTCCGTGCACAAAATGGACCTTTACTTCACCCTTTTTTTGACCCCTTATCAGTAACTGCCTCGTCATCCCTGCTAACATACATGTCCAACGTTTTACTAATGTTCCCATTAAGTTATGAAAACGTTACAAGTAGGAACAACCAACTAAAGCGCTTCAGAAAAACATTGGATGAACATTGAATTGATCCTTCGCAAACAGTTTGATTGACAGGCGATCTGACCAATCATAACCCCGAATCCTCCATTTTGTCCGTCAAAGCGGTCAGGGGAGTTAGTAGATTAACGTTGGTGAACTTGAATCACGTCTTGAAACAACATTCCTTCTGATGTTCATTCATGTTTATTTGATGCTATAAATGAACTAGTATGAAGAGATGATCGCTTCACGAGCCGCTCCCAATTCTGACTTTATAACTTGCAATTGTGAGTTTAATTCTGAGAAAAAGAAGTCAGAATTGTGAAACACAAACTCACAATTGTGAGGAAAAAAACAAATAGTGAGAAAAAGTTGCAGTGACGAGTCACAAAACATGAAAACAGTGGAAAACATGAAACTGAACTCTTTTTCAGACGGTCAGAGTCAGAGAATCACCAATCGCTGTTTAAATGACATTAAAACTCAAAGTAATCACTTTGGTAATCTAAAACACTTTTCAGATGTAACTGTAATCTGATTACCACCCATTTAAAATGAAACTGTAATGAAATACAGTGACTCAAATTTAGTATTTTAAATGCGTAACTAAGTTACTTGTATTTCATTACTCCCCAACCCTGGATATAATTAAAAATTTTTTATAATATTTTATTTTAATGTTATAATAAACTCTATATTTTGTTGGAAATTCTGTCCTCATGCCTTTCTACTTTGGCATTCTCACAATCATCAAACCTACTAAAGTGACTCACTCGTCCGTCACATAAATAAAGAAGAACATGTTAGTCTACACACTCAAGGACGAGTCCACGGCTGTGAAATCCCTGCTTTTATGATGTGTATGTATTGATGAGCAGTTAAGTGTGAAGATATTGTCAGACCGGAAACAATCCTGATGCAGCCGTGAGAAAATCCCCTCAGGGTTTGGAAATGATGAGATCTCACACTGCTTTAAAAAGGTGAATATAACAAATATCAGGCCATAAAATGTTTTATATAGTATATTTACAGTGTGAAAAGAGCTCACTGGAGAAAGTTATATATAGAGCGCAACATTTTAATTACTGGTTTCCAATATATTCAAATTAATCACAATTAATGTTATGATTTCAGAGAAAATGAGTGTTTTTTTCTTTAGCATTTTAATATGTTAGATTTCATTTAAATGTGTTAAAAAATAATATTTATACCAATTGCATTAATACTACTTAATACATTACAATTTAATAATGTAATGAAAATAATATTTCTCAGTAGTGCATCTAAAACTGAGCGAGAGAACCAGCGCTGAACTCATGTGACAATACATTTACAGTAACAGTATTCACCATCCCAAAACAATCGAGCGGAATTCTAGCCAGATAATCCCATATTTATCTTTTGCAAAGACATCCTGTGATCGTGTGGCATATAAATAAAGCTCTGAGTTGCAAAATTTCCTTCTTGTAAACGTCTTCAGCGCAGCGTTCATGTGCCTTCCAGACTGAATAAGGGATTCAGAACAGATTTAGAGATATACTGTGTTAAGATAATAGATTCGCAAAGCATTCAATTTTGGATTTAGTATAATCCTTCCCTCTTGATTTGTTGAGTGTGTGTGTGTGTGTGTGTGTGTGTGTGTGCTTGCGTTTTTCACATATATACGTGTTTGGTAAACTGCTGTCCACCGAAGCAGATAGATTAACTCTTTATCCAAAGATCCTTTGAGCATTGTTGGTTCATCAACATTAAACCCTGTTCTATTCCATTAACCCTTTTTTGCTTTATTTAACCTCAGATCAGACTGTTGCTCCGAAGCTCTGTGAATTTAAGCAGTCAATTCTGGAACTTTGCTGACGAAGTAACAGCTTGGCAGGTGCGATAAGACCTGTCTACGGTTCAGCTTGGAGAAGTTTGCTTCCCGTTCACCAGCAGGCCTTTAGAGTTTGTTCTGTGACAAAGAAGCACAGAAACAGACAGTTTCTCTGAGGAGAGAACGAAAGAAAACCCTCCACAGAGATCTTCTGTCAAACCGATCTCAGAGACGAGCCGGTCATGATTTGCGTGAATGGTAAAATAAAGAATCAACAGCATGTCTTGCTGTTTTATATTTCATGTTTGGCTGCTCGTTTGATTGATCCCGTCTGAACGAGCGCGGCCGAACACTCTTACAGGCAAACTTCAGTCTGTTCCTCTCAGAAGCTAAACAGAGTGTCAGTCGATGGAGACATGAGTGTGAGGCACTTAAATCACTTCATGGTAGGCTGATTAATCAATTTAATTGCTAATAATGTCATGTTTATACACATATACATATTTAACATTTATTTCTGCAGCAGAAATTCACTCTCTTCGTCATCACAATAAAGTTCAGGGTCTGTAAGAAATTCATATTTTTAATCAGCGGGGATGATCATACGGTGGCCGAGAGAGCTCAACGCGCTGCAAAGAAAACGCATGCAAATAAAAAAAACCGCATGCAAATAAAAAAAACGCATGCAAATAAAAAAAACACATGCAAATAAAAAAAACACATGCAAATAAAAAAACACATGCAAATAAAAAAAACACATGCAAATAAAAAAACACATGCAAATAAAAAAACACATGCAAATAAAAAACATGCAAATAAAAAAACACATGCAAATAAAAAACATGCAAATAAAAAAACACATGCAAATAAAAAACCGCATGCAAATAAAAAAACACATGCAAATAAAAAAACATACAAATAAAAAAAACGCATGCAAATAAAAAAACATGCAAAAAAAAAAAATGCAAATAATCAGTTAAATACTAAATCAGTTTGACAACACATGTGCTGCAAATCCTCACAACACAAGCAAACACAAAAACACGCTGCAAATACAAAAAAGCGCTGCAAATAGCGCAAACCACAACGGAAATGTTTCAAGGGGACCCCAAAAAGTGACGTAAAGTGACAGTAAAGCATTTATAATGTTACAACAGATTTCTACTTTAATTAAACGCTGATCTTTTTACCTTTCTATTCATCAAAGTATCCTGAAAAACTGTTTTCAACTCTGATAATAATCATAAATGTTTCTTGAGCATCAAATCATCATATCAGAATGATTTCTGAAGGGTCATGTGACTCTGAAGACTGGAGTAATGATGCTGAAAATTCAGGAATAAATTACACTGTACTATATATTCACATAGAAAACACATGATTTACATTAGAATAATATTTCACTGTTTTTACTGTATTTTTAATGAAATAAATGCAGCCTTGGTGAGCAGTAGAGACTTTTTTATATAGAAACATTATAAATTATATTTATATTTCTGGTTTGGCATTGATGGAGTACTTGAGCCTTGCTAATGGGGCGTTCAGGGTATATGAGAGAGAGGGTTGGGAAATACTGCATTACTAACACTTCTAATAAGTACATGACACCGGCTGTGATGGCTGGGATTGTTAGGAGGCCCATGGGATGTTAAAGGAAGTGCAGTGCTTCAGTCTTAATGTATGAAATGGTGTGCTGAAAAGGCAGCGATCACTTCATAATCAGAAATGCTGAGAGCACCTCGGGCTTTGCAATGATCACTCCACCAATGTCACCTTGGGGCCGCATCTGCCAAACCATATGCTCGGCCCTCGTGTTTTTTTATTTTTTATTTTGTGCTGAGGCCATCCAGGGAGCACTGGTGCATTTCTTCTTTCGCTTTTTCCCTCCATTTCTTTACTGTCTTTACAATCTCTCAGATAAAGCGACAGAAGCCGGAGGATTATTCACCTGGAGCTTCCCCTCCCATAGCCGCGCTACCTTTGAAATATGAGCGCAATTATTTTTTCAAATCCCAGACTCCCGAGGAAACAACTACATCAGGAAAAACAGACACCGCGCTAGATAAATATAAAGAATGTAACCTCTGATTTAATTTATCGCAGATCCTTTGTAGTCGATACAAGAGTCAACAACAAAGAGTTCTAGAGATTCTTTCTACATAAAAGCGTATGTTTGTGATTTCCAGCGCACACGAGGGCCTCGCACCATCATTATATCACGTCTAAATTAACATAAGCCGTACAGAAAGGGATTTCATAGCTTGTGTTCTTCTTGCTGCAAAAGAGGTCTATCAACATTCTTCCAGTAACGTTAATAGAAGGTTCATTCAACGTTATCTGGTCTTTAAGAGTGTTCTTAAAACATTAGCACAACAATATTATATTACTTATACATTGTTCACTGAATGCTATTTTTCTGAAACGTTACAGAAATTGCTGTTTAAGGACTACAACAACAACAACAGAGAGCTTCTTCCTGGGTTAGTGACATCACAAACCCTAAAATTTACATAAAACCCGCCCCCGAGGACACACAACAAAGGGGGCGGGGCCATGTCAGGCTGTTTTAGAGAAGAGGAAGAGTTGTTGTAGTCGAGTGTTGTTGATGCCGTCATTTTACGCCGGACTGCTTCACAAACGAGGGTGGATTCAAGGAAAAAAGATGAACGTGACGACACATGCTAGTGATGAGTTGATCAACTCCACAGCAACTACATCAATTTATCCACTAACCGTTCAGAAACTTCTTCCCGAGTCTCTCCATCAGTTTGAACACTTTCCTCATTTTGTCTGCGTGAGATTCTCCAGCTTTGTTGTTGTTGAGCTGTTAAAGCTCCGCCCTCTTCTGGAGCAGCAGCTCATTTGCATTTAAAGGGACACACACAAAAACGGCGTGTTTTTGCTCAAACCTGAATTTGACAAGCGATAATAAATGATCTGTGGGGGATTTTGAGCTGAAACTTCACTGGAGACACCAGAGACTGATATTACATCTGGTGAAAGAGGAGTTATAGGTCCCGTTTAATGTTCGCATAACCAAGAATAAAAAACTAAACACTTAGAAATAATGTTTCCATAACTTTAGTAGCTAAGTGTTTTAAACAACATATTTTTGTTTTAAACTAAAAAAATTATTAAACAATGTTTTTGAGATTAAGTTGAAATAAAAGAATATATAATGCAAATATTAGATTAAAAAAACAGAAATTGAAAATGTTGCCTTTTGCCTTGAAATACTAAAATGACTAAAACTAAAGCTGACTAAAACTAATAAAGTACATTACAAAATTACTAATGAATAAAAATAAGTACATTTCAAAAATAATTAATTAAAGTATATAAATAACACTGATCATAATCACTATGAATCACACGCTCAAATGTTGATTTGCAGATGATTAAACGAGAGATGGCAGATCGCTGCATTACGCTCCATGAAAACCTTCTCCTGTGATTCAGTTCCTGGCATGTTTGAAGCACATTAATTGGATTAGTGAAGTGGACAGGCAATGACCTCTCAAATCACACTAAATTATTAACGTTATTATCGGCGTCTCTCACCAGAATTAAAATGTTCACCAGTGTTTACCTTTCATTATAACACACGACCTGCTCTTTCCTCACTGACGTGGGCAGATGAACTGTACAAACAGAGCAGCGGCGGCTGTCGTACTCAGTGTGAACCTGAGATCCTGGTGTTTCCTTTCCCAGATGAACAGGAGAGCAAACACAGCGGTGTGTGCTCACTGCTGTACCGTCACACCTTTAACCTCCTTCAGACTCGCAGTCCAATCAGATTCTTCTGCATATCCAATTGGATTCCAATCAAGTTTAGTCACACTAGCTACACTCTAAAAAATGTTGAGAAGAAAATGAACAAACCCAGTGATTGGGTTGTTTTAATCCAGTGATTGGGTTGTTTTAACCCAGTGATTGGGTTGTTTTAATCCAGCAGTGATTGGGTTGTTTTAATCCAGTAGTGATTGCGTTATTTTAACCCAGCGATTGGGTTGTTTTAATCCAGCAGTGATTGGGTTGTTTAAATCCAGTGATTGGGTTGTTTTAATCCAGCAGTGACTGGGTTGTTTAAATCCAGTGATTGGGTTGTTTTAATCCAGCAGTGATTGGGTTGTTTAAATCCAGTGATTGGGTTGTTTTAACCCAGTGATTGGGTTGTTTTAATCCAGCAGTGATTGGGTTGTTTTAATCCAGTAGTGATTGCGTTATTTTAACCCAGCGATTGGGTTGTTTTAATCCAGCAGTGATTGGGTTGTTTAAATCCAGTGATTGGGTTGTTTTAATCCAGCAGTGATTTGGTTTTATTTTAACCCAGCAATTAGGTTGTTTTAATCCAGTGATTGGGTTGTTTTAATACAGCAGTGATTTGGTTTTATTTTAACCCAGCGATTAGGTTGTTTTAATCCAGCGATTGGGTTGTTTTAACCCAGCGATTGGGTTGTTTTAATCCAGCAGTGATTGGGTTATTTTAATCCAGTGATTGGGTTGTTTTAATCCAGCAGTGATTGGGTTGTTTTAATCCAGTGATTGGGTTGTTTTAACCCAGTGATTGGGTTGTTTTAATCCAGCAGTGATTTGGTTTTATTTTAACCCAGCAATTAGGTTGTTTTAATCCAGTGATTGGGTTGTTTTAATCCAGTGATTGGGTTGTTTTAATACAGCAGTGATTTGGTTTTATTTTAACCCAGCGATTAGGTTGTTTTAATCCAGCGATTGGGTTGTTTTAACCCAGCGATTGGGTTGTTTTAATCCAGCAGTGATTGGGTTATTTTAATCCAGTGATTGGGTTGTTTTAATCCAGCAGTGATTGGGTTGTTTTAATCCAGTGATTGGGTTGTTTTAACCCAGTGATTGGGTTGTTTTAATCCAGCAGTGATTGGGTTGTTTTAATCCAGTAGTGATTGCGTTATTTTAACCCAGCGATTGGGTTGTTTTAACCCAGCGATTGGGTTGTTTTAATCCAGCAGTGATTGGGTTATTTTAATCCAGTGATTGGGTTGTTTTAATCCAGCAGTGATTGGGTTGTTTTAATCCAGTGATTGGGTTGTTTTAACCCAGTGATTGGGTTGTTTTAATCCAGCAGTGATTGGGTTGTTTTAATCCAGTAGTGATTGCGTTATTTTAACCCAGCGATTGGGTTGTTTTAATCCAGCAGTGATTGCGTTATTTTAACCAAGTGATTGGGTTGTTTTAATCCAGTGATTTGGTTGTTTTAATCCAGCTGTGATTGGGTTGTTTTAATCCAGCTGTGATTGTGTTATTTTAACCAAGTGATTGGGTTGTTTTAATCCAGCTCTGATTGGGTTGTTTTAATCCAGTGATTGGGTTGTTTTAATCGAGCTGTGATTGGGTTGTTTTAATCCAGTGATTGGGTTGTTTTAATCCAGCTGTGATTGGGTTGTTTTAATCCAGCTGTGATTGGGTTGTTTTAATCCAGCTGTGATTGGGTTGTTTTAATCCAGCTGTGATTGTGTTATTTTAACCAAGTGATTGGGTTGTATTAATCCAGCTCTGATTGGGTTGTTTTAATCCAGTGATTGGGTTGTTTTAATCCAGCAGTGATTGGGTTGTTTTAATCCAGTGATTGGGTTGTTTTAATCCAGCTGTGATTGGGTTGTTTTAATCCAGTGGTTGGGTTGTTTTAATACAGCTGTGAGTAGGTTATTTTAATCCAGTGATTGGGTTGTTTTAATCCAGCTGTGATTGGGTTATTTTAATCCAGTGATTGGGTTGTTTTAATCCAGTGATTTGGTTGTTTTAATCCAGTGATTTGGTTGTTTTAATCCAGTGATTTGGTTGTTTTAATAAAGCTGTGATTGGGTTATTTTAATCCAGTGATTGGGTTGTTTTAATCCAGCTGTGATTGGGTTATTTTAATCCAGTGATTGGGTTGTTTTAATCCAGTGATTTGGTTGTTTTAATCCAGTGATTTGGTTGTTTTAATAAAGCTGTGATTGGGTTATTTTAATCCAGTGATTGGGTTGTTTTAATCCAGCTGTGATTGGGTTATTTTAATCCAGTGATTGGGTTAACTGTTTGCCCAACCTGCTGGGTAGTTTTATTTAACTCAGTTATTGTTTAGAAATTACTGTATTGTTGCTCAAAATGATCCCAAAATATGTTGGAAATTAGCGTGTATTAATGTTTAACAAATGACCATGTATTAATACGTTTAATGAATAATAATTAATAAACATGTATTAAATTGCTTATTAATAAATGTTCACCTTTTGATTATTATTGTTTCCTCTAGTAATTATGAGTCTGATTTTTAATTTTCAACATATTTTGGGTTCATTTTAAGCCAGACATACAGTCATTTTTAAACAATAGTTCAGTTTAATAAAACTATCCAAACATTTAACCCAACCACTGAGTTTCACTGGGTTTATCCATTTTAAACCCAACTTGGGTTGTTTTTAACCCAGCATTTTTGTGTGTGAACATCCATATGTGGTTTGAAATCATATTCAAATCCCATTTCTGAAAATCTGTTTTTTCTCTTGGTTTATATCACTTTCTCACGCAGTGTAAAACTTAAAACATATCAGACATTGTAATAGGAAACGACAATATAATGGAGACGGCGCAGAATGACACATGGTCATCGTCTTTGAATCTTGAGATCCTGAGAGAAATCTTAACCCGAGTCTGTGTTCATGAAGGACACCGCTTGCAAACAGATCCAGCTCTTTTATTTTCCACCTTTTTGCTTCGACCCTTTGCTGACACTCGGACGGCTTTAAAAAGACACGTCTGCGTAAAATAAGCCTGTTCCTGAGCTGTACAGCAACTCTGTCACGGTCATGTTTAGTTTCTTGTCATGGTGTTCTTTGTCTCCTGTCTTTGAGTTCATTAGTTGTCATGGTTTCAGATTAGTCATTCACATATTTAAGCTCTCAGTTCTCATCGGTAACGTCTTATTATGCTGTTTGTGTTTCTTCGTGTTCATTAAAAGTTGCTTGTTACTCATTATCTGTTGGATTCAACTCCAGGATGAGCGTCGAAGGACCTAACAATCTTGGATCGTGTCAAATCATCACGGAAAACAGGCCCTGGTGTTTTTTGATTGGTTTTATTGTTTAATAAAGCGACTACAGCGTATGTGTGTGAAATTATTTGCAAGGAACTGAAGCTGCTTTAACGCCGTTTCGTGACTATTGACCTACAACACAAAATGTTCAATCCAAATGCAATAGGCCTGTCTGTTGCTGCTGTTTTTATTTTCCCGTGTCGAACACAAATGCTCACCAGTTCTGGTCTCCATCGTTCAGTCAGAAACATGCTTTCAAACATCAATTTCGATCCACAAACCATTTCATGAGCGCAACACGTCGTCATCTGCAGCAGCAGCGCAGGGAAAAACTGTGATTTAATCTTCACTGTAAACTGCAATACTACACATATTCACTGCAGTTATGATTACTCTAATTATGAGCATAATCACATTAACATAATCACAGCATTCGGTTTACATGAGCTCCAATCGCACCTCTGATTTAATCACATTATATGCGTTCATTTAAGCACATATAATTGTTAAAATGTCTTCTGAAACTCCAGGCAATGACCGAAAAATCTGACAAACGGGAGAAACGCTTTAGATATTAAATTAGACTTTTGAGCGCACATGTGACTGAGAACTCATTTCGAAAGCTCTTTCTGAAGGTCTGCATGTAGAAAGGAAATGTAATAAATTGCCAAATGATAGACTCAAGATCCTTTGCTCAAAGAATGGAAAAAGCGATGGCATTCTAGCCTGTAAATGTCATTGATGAGTCATATGAACTTACGGCTTTAAAGGAGAGCCTCAGTTTTCAGCCTTTAACTTTTTTACAAAAGCGAGGCTCTTTTATAATTACAAAGGGACGTGTGTGGCACAGACTGTGGGGGAGGACGTCAATACTGAGACCACATATCCATCTGTTTATCTGCAATCTCCTCATTGCTTGGTTTAGATCGATACTTTTACGGAGAACCTTAAAACCATTCTTGCATATCATAGGAAAAATGTATTGGGATTCTGCTCGATTTCATAATCATTTTAGTTGCCGTTGTGCAATCGAACATTTGTGTACTGTGGAGGAGGAAAAAGTGTGGAATTATTCCAGCCATTATGCCGATAGAATAAAGCGTGTTTATTATTAACTCTACTGTAAATAAGAAAATATTACGTAAAGCATAAGGGCCATAATCTTTTTGGATATATCATTTACACTGAACGTATTTGTACGTAGTTGAAATGACAAAACAATACTATTCAAATAGAGACGAAAACTTTTGGCACAATAATGAATGAGACAATGCAAAGTAATTATTTACATTTACATTTAGTCATTTAGCAGACGCTTTTTTCCAAAGCGACTTACAAGTGAGGAAAACAAACAAGCAATTCTTCATGAATTGGCAAATAACACAGGAAGTGCTCACAATACAAATATTATAATAATAATATATATAAATTATATAAATTATAATTATATAAAAATAAGAACCAATTTCAGAACGATTTTTATCATCTACACTAAAAAATGCTGCGTTGAAAATGGACAAACCCAGAGGTTGGGTTAAACGTTTGTGTCGTTTTATTTAACCCATCTATTGCTTAAAAATGACTCAAAATGAACCAAAAATATGTTTGAGATTAAAAATCAGACACATAATTACTCGAGGCAACAATAATAACCAAAATCGTTTAATTATTCGTAGTATATTTCCATTTATTAAACATTAATAAATATTAATTTCCAACACACTTTGGGTTCCTATTAAGCAGTAACTTTTATACAATAGTTGAGTTAAATAAAACTACCCAGCACTTTGGGCATATATTTAACCCAATTGTTGGGTTGTTCTTAACCAAGCATTTTTTAGAGTGAATTTGCATTTGGAATAAACAATTCATTATATTTTAAGTAAGACAACATGGCAACAAGCTGCACCAAAACACAGGTGCAAAAAGTGGCTCACATGAGATCTGGCACTTTCTCAAATCCTGAGTCTTGGCGACACTCTGCCATTTTGTCCTAGTCTGACCTACAAAACCAAGATCTACCGAGCCATCCTATTTTTAGCTTGGCACATTTACGGTTTGGTAAGGGCCGCCGTCTGTTGGATGACTTTGGCGTGACGCTCTCCCGTCTGCTTTTGCCGTGCCAAACACCTGTCGGAGTAACACCGGGGCACGTTCAGAAAGACTCTCTGATAGACGAACCGCAGGAATAAGAGAACTGACACTCAGCATCAATCGATTAATCTTTCAACCAGCCTGGCCCCAGCCCAGCTCATGACTAACATCAATTGATTTTGAGACTTAAGAAGATGAATGTTTCCTCATTCTGCTAATGATTTAAAGATTGGTTAAATTCAGAACTGAAATGCAATGGGTTTCAACGATATACTTAAATAAATCTAAAAATGATTCACTTCATGCCAAGAGAAAGAGAGGGATTTAAGTCAACATGAATGTTCATTTGCTGGACACAGAAGACAGCTCCGCCGCTCATCTTTTTGGGCCAGCCAGATCCTGTATTGATCTCGAGCTCATCCATGGGGAATTTCTGGCAATAGTCACAGCGGGTGGGTTCATACAGCTGACCGCTTTCTTTGAGGATGTATCGGCTTCCTCTGCCTTTTAATCTTTTAATGCATGCAAAGACTACAGTGGCATGATGCAAAGCTCACCAGCAAAATAGCTGCTGGTGTGCAGATGGAAACTTGCCACAGAACATTTAAAAGAACTCCAACCCAATGTTTGAGGAGGTTTGCCATGTATGATGGTGAAGAACAAGCAAGTGATCGATAAAATGTCCATGCTGGATAGTCCTCATTACTGTATGTCAGAATTAGCAATTCAGTTGGAAAGTTACTTATAGTTAGTAAAGTGGACTATCAGAATGAAGAAAAGTGCAACCCAAGTCATGTTCTGTGTAAATATACACGTTGTTGTGCTCCTCAAACCATTCCTGCTTCGTGTCAGGAGCATTATCCTGCTGAAAGAGCCACAGACGGCAGGGAATACCGTTTCCATGTTTCCAGGTTCGTGTCACAGTAACGTCCACATGGATGCAGGACCCAAGGTTTCCCAGCAGAAAGCAAACCTTCTTCCCATAGTGCATCCTGGTGCCACGTGTTCTCCAGGTAAGAGACGCACACGCACTCCATCACACCTTCTTCCGTTGCTCCGTGGTCCAGTTCTGATTCCGTTGGCTCTTTCGGCGGTGGACGGGTCATCATGGACGCCCCGACTGGTCTCGGCCGCAGCTCCACACGCAACAAACTGATGCACCTTTCTATCAGAACCAGCATTAACTTCTTCAGTTTGAGCTACAGGAGCTCGTCTGTTGGATCGGACCACACGGATCATCATCAGTGAGCCTCGTCCGCCCGTGACCCTGTCGCCGCTTCACCACTGGTCCTTCCTTGGACCACTTCTGATAGACACTGACCACTGCAGACCGGGAACACCCCACAAGAGCTGCGGTTCTGGAGACGCTCTGACCCAATCGTCTAGCATCACAATTTGGCCCTTGTCAAACTCAAACTCGTTCTACGAGGAAAAAAAAAATGTAAACATTGAAAAAAAAAAAAGAATGTTTTCATAATTTAGCAAAAAGTTCTTAAAACGTATTTTTGTTAGCTGGGTTGTCACATCATGGTGTTGTGTCAGACGTTTGGCTATGAGAGACTGGGAACAAAGAGATTTTAGGTTGCATTTTTTTTCTCAATGTATAACAATACTTAATATATTCAACAATAATGTATTCAATAAACAAAAAATTAATACTGAGTAACTTTTTACTTTTTTTTACTAATAACTCAAAATTTTGCCAGTTGTCTGTTTTTATGAAAATAGTCCCAAATAAATGACAGCAGAACCGTCCACATCTCTGGGCAGCACAAGATAGTGGACTTTCATTCCTGAATGAATCAATGTTGTTCAACAATTTGGTTGAGTGAACGTTTCAATGACTCCATCACTGGTTTTATTCCAGATTCTGGATATTTTTTGTAGTTTTATCAACCTATGTTGATTCAGGAGAGGAACATACCCGATAATTGACTTAGAACATATTTTTGTTAGCTGGGTTGTCACATCATGGTGTTTTGTCAGACGTTTGGCCATGAGAGACTAATGTGTCACTGCGGTTCCTACCTGAGTTTGAGCAGAGAACGCCAAATGACTGCTAAACGTGTCTCCAGATGCGCTTACTTGCTCATCTGTGCCTCTGAAACACCGGGAGAGGATCTCAAAATCACGGATGTGAGCATATGTAACGATGACATCACAATCCCTGTCTTTATTTTACTACTTGTGCCTGTAAGTGCATGCCTATGCAAAAAAAGGAAAGGAGGAAGGAAGGAAGGAAGGAAGGGAAAAAAGTTTAATGATTAATTTACTTCTGCTGAAACAATCTAAATGCAAATTGGACTTCTCTATCTGTATGTTCCAGGACGTAATGAGGTTTGAATTCAAATGACCTGCTTGCATTTCATCCACTTTGAGAGCCAAGTAAAAACTTAAGGAGGAAAGACTTCAGCATAAACAAACTGAAATCATGGCTGTAATAGAACTCCAAAAAACTACAGCTGAGTTCAAATCTGATCAGACCCTTTGAAATTGGCTGTGGGTTATATGTAAGTTACATAACCATTTTTAAAAATACCATTGCTCCACCATTTCCACAATGAAGCAGCCATCCTGGCCAAAAAGCATGTTGAAATCATGACCTTCTCCAACCTCACACACCCACATAAGTGTGTGAGTGGTGTATCAAGATATGATGCCTCATAATTCCATTTAAACCAGTTAGTGAGTTTCATCAGGGTCAAATAGTCTCTCTCGCTCATAAGTTTGTTAAAGCCGTTTTGAGATAAATTGCAAAACCAACCCACATCATTTTTCCCGTAAAGTGGGTGTGAACAATCACCGGTGCCGTTGACCTGTAGAAAGGTCGACAGATTTGACTTCCCCAGGACCAGCGTTGAGTGGAAATCTCACATTTTGACATTTAGGGAGGGCCAAATTGTCAAAATGGTTCAAATAGAGGTAAATGTTGGACACGGTGCTCAAATACGATTACAGACACTGAGCCATAACAGCAAGAGAGCTGCATTTCCTCGTGCAGAGGAAAAATATAACTATCCTTGATAATTATACTTGTTAACCCTTTCCAGAACTAAAACACACAAACAAACCTGAAGTAATTAGAAACTGCATGCAAAGTTGGTCATTGCAGAAGTCTTGCACCGTAAAAACATTTACATTTACATTTAGTCATTTAGCAGACGCTTTTATCCAAAGCGACTTACAAGTGAGGAAAACAAACAAGCGATTCTTCATGAATTGGCAAATAACACAGGAAGTGCTCACAATACAAGTTTCATACATTGCTCAGTACCATAAGCTAGAGTAGGAAGGGAAAAGGGAAGGAAAGGGTTATTTTTTTATTTTTTTTTTTATGAGGGGATTAAGTGTTCACGGAAGAGATGAGTTTTCAGCTGTCTCTTGAATATTGCTGGGGATTCTGCGTTCCTGATGAAAGTATGGAGATCATTCCACCAGCAGGGAGCAGTTAAGGAGAATGTTCTGGAGAGTGATTTTGTGTAAAAACACCGTATTTTCCTCATATTCTCCATTGTTTTGCTCTCCTCTCTTCCCAGTCTGTCAGTAACGCTCTGTTTACTTCCTCTCTCGAAGAAGCCCCTCCTTCTGAAAAGCGGTGTGTTGTGATTGGTGTTTGGGAAATGTCCCGCCCCCTTACCGTAACCGCTACTTTAACACACTACTAACTTACTCAAACAGGCTTTTTTTCGTGCTTTGGAACTTTGCAGAGAGCTTTTTCATGCTCAAACAACAACATTATACACTAGTTCAACATGTAAAACAACATAATAGGTTTAAAATGACACTTGCGGTGACAAAAAAAAGACAATCCACAATTAATAAAGCTGGCATATCATGAATATATATAATCCAGTGCATCTACTACATAGAAAACATGAAAAAGGGCAAACAGTAACTTTATTTTGGCAAGCCTCTCTCTGCAAGCCTGTGAAACGAGCCTTAAAAAACATTAACACACCTTAATCTGCACGTTTCCACCCATGGCGCCGCCGTTTTGTTTTAGCAAGCGACAACAGTGTACCAGTTCTAACGCCATGACACAAATTGGAGCAAAGCATGCTATCTGTTCTGTCATTGGCTGCACAGACGAACACTGAACATTATTTAGAGCTCGGATAGTTTCCATGTTTACCCTGGAAAGCTCCATTGCTAAAAAAAGGAGCATTTCTGTATTAGACCATTCACAGCATTTGATAGCAATGATAAACGTTAGCCTGGTGTGTATGACTCTATGTGTGCTATGTATAGTGGGCGTCCATACGGGTTTTGCACAAAAGATGAACGTGACGACACATGCTAGTGATGAGTTGATCTACATCAATTTATCCACTAACCGTTCAGAAACTTCTTCCTGAGTCTCTCCATCAGTTTGAACACTTTCCTCATTTTGTCTGCGTGAGATTCTCCAGCTTTGTTGTTGTTGAGCTGTTAAAGCTCCGCCCTCTTCTGGAGCAGCAGCTCATTTGCATTTAAAGGGACACACACAAAAACGGCGTGTTTTTGCTCACACCCACTGTGATGAATCATCACTCGAAGTAGGATCCGTAAGCAGGCTTTATTGTACAGTCAGGGTAGTCAGACAGGCAGTGGTCAAACGACAGCAAACGGGACAACAGAGGACAGGCAGAATCGTGGTCGTAATACAGGCAGAAGGTCAGGGCAGGCAGATATCAATAATATAACAAAGTCCAGGGGCAAATCAAGGTACAGGGCTTCTTGGAAATGTGTGTAAGTGTGTCAGTATTCTGGTGATGGCGCCCTCTGATGGCCCGAGGAGGGAATCATGGAGTTCGTCTCTGTCACACCAACACAGAGGCAAATTTGACAAGCATAATAAATGATCTGTGGGGGATTTTGAGCTTAAACTTCTCACCAAAGACTGATATTACATCTTGCTCTCTAACAGATATTCTACCAACTCTGAGTGACTTTTTCTATTAACCCAAACCCTAACCTAACAGTCTACTAATACTAATGAGAGTGAGTTGACTTGTACTGTAGTTGCAAAGTTACTTCTAGTCAGTAGAATGTCTAAAGTGTTTCTATCGAAATAAAGTGCAATCAATCAGATTAATTAACTGTTCAGTGGCATCACACGGTATTGAACACATTTTTAATTTTAACATAACATATGCCCATCACATCATTAACATCAATATGCCCATATTGTATATTTGCGCGTTCAAAAATGTACAAAATGTACAAAAAGTTGTGTATATGAATGCTAATCAGATGAACTGATTAGTAAAACATAATGCATTCACAGCCCAGACCGGCTTGCACTATTCCAGTCTTCTCAGTTTTGTTTACCTAAGATTAAAGAAGCAATCTGAGGATATGTCACAGCTGATTAACACAGAAACATTCATACAAGATTAAATATACATTGCAAACTTGTTTCTGCAACCTCAAAGTCTTTATCAGTCACTCACAATCAATTCAGGTAATACCTACCAATAACAACCATTACAACTATAACATCTCTCTCCACCTGGAATACACTAGACAATTTCCAGCAGCAGATAACGGAACATAGGTGTGCTGGTCCACTTAGATGGATATCAGAGAGGAAATGCCTCTGGTGATTCAGCTCTCATTATCTGTCTGGTTGTGATTCTTCATCCTGCGGTCGATATTGGCCTTTAATGGCCATCATCTGGAAATTTTAACAGCAAATTGTAAACAACTGACAGAGCATTGGAGTGCAACAGGTCACATCAACAACAGAGTCTAGAAAACAAGAGATGGCAGATGGAGAAACGTCTCTAATGCACCAGTGAAGAGAGGCTTTAAATAGCAAAATATGATGCAGAGTGGCATTTTGATCCCTGGGCAGCATGTTTCCGCTCAGTTGATATTACGTGCTGAAATACAGATAGGATGCAGGGCGAATCATTCCCTAGAGCAATATTTCTCAAACTTTTTTGAAGACCCCTCTAATAACACACAACTACTCAAATCCGTCTCCCGACACTCAGTCCACTATATTGATACGTAAAGAGATCTTTTCTAAATTTGAATATCTTATAATAAACCTCTAAATATTTAAGCAAAATCACACGAGCAAGATTTCCGTTGTTGTGTACGCTCTAAAAATGCTGGGTTTAAAAACAACCCAAGTTTGGTTGAAAATCGACAAACCCAGTGAATGGGTCGTTTGAACCCAGCGATCGAGTTAAATGTTTGCCCAACCTGCTGAGTAGTTTTATTTAACTCAGCTATTGTTTAAAAATATTGCTACAGCTATTGTATAACTATATTGCTTGCTTAAAATGAACAGAAAGTATGGCTGGGTTTGCCCATTTTCAATCCAACTTGGGTTGTTTTTAACCCCAACATTCAGGGTTGCTTTTAAACACTAGTAATATGAAGTTGTTACTTTAAGGAGTTGCTTTTTTTATTTGATTTAACCCATACAAATCTATTTTGTTGGTATAAATGTATGCATTTGGGTGCAGCACTATTGAACAATATTGATTTTATTTAGATGTTAGTTTTAGGTTGCATTTTTTTCTCAAAAACAGTTCAATAAACAAAAAATAAATACTGAGTAACTTAATGTTAGACAAAATTTTGCCAATTGTCTGTTTTTATGAAAATAGTCCCAAATAAATCTCCCACATCTCTGGGCAGCACAAGATAGTGGACTTTCATTCCTGAATGAATCAATGTTGTTCAACAATTTGGTTGAGTGAACGTTTCAATGACTCCATCACTGGTTTTATTCCAGATTCTGTATATTTTTTGTAGTTTTATCAACCTATGTTGTTTCAGGAGAGGAACATACTTCACAAAACTGTACAGTTATATGAACGTTAAAGAAACATTCCATTTTATCCTTCTTCAAACATTATGGGAATGTCACTTTTAAATGTTCTGATACAAGTAGTAACATTTAAAAATGTTAGACGAGTGTCCAACATTTGAGGGAAAAAAAAAAAAAACATTCCATGAATGTTTTATTAATGTTTGAGTGATAACGTTTTGAGAACATTATTAAAGACCAGGTGGCTGCGAACGAACGTTCTATTAACGTTACTGGAAGAACGTTTGTTCATAACTTTGTCAGAACGTTTTCCAAAGTTCTGAGAATGGAAAAATCCCTTAAAACACAGACTGACAGCGACTGAATTTGAAATTGTCAGGTGAGAAGCTTGAATGCCTTCAAAACTCGTGATGAATCTGCAGCTGACAGACACCATTCTACTCATTGATTCTGTTTTTGTAGATGAACTAAAGAGACGCAAATGAATGAATAACATAGTTGAGATGGTGTAAACAGTGATAAACAATGCCACTGGTACCCATGTCGACGATGCAAGCGCATAATATAGTGTGACGAGAGACCTGCAGGAGAGAGAGGTGGCATTAACTCAGTTCAAAACAAGTGATCAAACCGAGCATCAGATTCCCATGCCAGACATGGTAAAGCCTGCTGTCTTTGCGGTTCTGAACTGTGTATGAAGGCAGCTGCTCCATCACATGCCCTGAGGTCGTTTTCTGACAGAGATTTTTCTGTGAAAGTGAGCTAAAATTGAGAAGGAGCTGGTCAATCGGTTCATTCTGTCCTCGTCAATAAAGCGGCTGTCACACGTCGTTGTGGTCGTATGGGCTTGTTCAGCCTGCTCAGAATAATATCCATGCATATGTAATGAGTCAAAAATCGTAATTAGCTGGTCCGGCGAAAGCTTGACAAAGGCGAAACCACATGGCAATTCATCTAAACTCAGTTTGATATCATACATGAAAGTGTCCGCTTGCTGCTTGACATGTTACAAATTCTGTAAAGCGGAATGCGACTGCGTCCCAGGGGATCTGGGAAAGCCAGAGAGAATGAAAGAGCGACCAACCTTTACGATAAGCAATAACAACTGATCATTCTATAATGGTTCTTTAAGAAACAAAACACGACACGACTCAACACAAAAAGGCTTTTGTGTTGTTCTTTTGCCTAATTAGACACATAACTTATAGGCTGTCATGAGTTGTTTTATCATTTGATGGAGGTTTAATGCCACATTGTGTCGGTAGACATTAATCATAGCTTTGACAATGAAGTGAAGTGATATGATGCTTTTAAAAATGATGTAAGACATTCAAATACTGTCATTAAAGAACTAAGCATCCCGATCTTGATGAATTAGCATGTCCATTGTTCCCAAAAGCATACTCTGAAGTTTCAGAACAGGTGGCTTATGGGTAAAGTTTTATTCTAACTGACAGCTACTGAAGAAGCGCTGTATCATTGTTGCATGATATTGCATCATACAGCGTGTTATAGGCTGTATGATCATTCTGAGCTCAGATATTTATGCAGTTTGTTTTTATTTCAAGACAGAGATGATGATGCAGACGGATGCCATATTATTATGAGCCCTTTTGCTGATGTTTTATCTTTACCTCACAGCTTTATCTTTTGAATAAAATGTTTTTTTAATGTCATATTGGCAGTATTTTTTATCATTTCTTATGCATTCATTCTACATTGACTAAAGTTGAAATATATATATATATATATATATATACACAAAGTTCTGTCATGAAACTCTAGGTAGTGCAGGTAACTCAACCTGCTCGTGATCACATCAGTCACTCTAGGGCACGGCTGATTTGTTCCTGCTGTATCAGCAGCCAATGAGCTTCCATGCTCATCCTTCAAAATACTTGGATATTGTTTGCCTTAGCAGTGCAGTGCGCTTCAGGAACCTCCACCTTCCCCAGCTCCACCTGCATAGAACTGCTACGGCTAATTCATGTATGCTATATCATACAGCAGCAGCAGATCTGTTACGCCAAGACCAAACATATCAACATCATCATATCTATTACCACACCAAACACTCAGAGAGTTCTCAAGATATAAATAAATAAATAAATAATAAAAATAATTTCTCCTTTGACCAAAGTTGATGACAGAAGAAAATATATATGAAAAAAAATAGTTTTGGGAGGAATACGTTTTTGGCATCCCTTCGCCATACCAACTCTTCACTCTCGCTGGTTCCTACTCATAGGATAAATTCCAAACTGGAGCCTCTCGGAGTACAGCATACCCATCCATCTGCCCATCCATCCATGTCGTCTTTTTGTCTATCCGGGATCGAGCCCACGAGCCGGATCTGGAACTCTGGCCACCTGATCTGCCCACAAGGCTATCGGTACAGATGACAGGATATTATTTTCAACTTGACTGGAAAGTTTTATTCTCAATCAATCAATGCATATTGTCTGTACATTAATAAACCTTTATGTTGTCATTGCAGATTAAAATCTATAAATCAAGATATTTATTGCATTTATGGAGAAAAGGCTCAGCACTTCAGGCTCTATCGCCTGTCTTTGGGCGGATTGACATTTTAGGATTGTTTGAGATTTAGTCTTCGTAAGTTAGGAGTTCTCTTGACCTTTCACAGTTTTAGCACTGAAATGCTTTGTAAAATACTCTTTATAGCCCTATATGTAAGATTGACACACCCATTATTTATAAGTTTCCCTTAAATCAGGAAGTTAGGAGCTACTTTCAGCTTTAAGATGTTTTGTGAATACGGCCCCAGATCTGTTCAATATAGAGGCGTTTTATTCAAGATACCTTCAAGATGAGCATAACTGATGTCTACCTCATATGCAGATTGATATCTAAATGTTTTTATTTCTTCTCACTAACATTTTTAAATATATACATGCCAACAATAAAACTAGTTAGCTTGTTAAAAGTCCAAATGAAGATATCATCGTCAGTTCGCACTGCCGTAAACACTTTCTCCGACAAGCGGATACGATAAGACCAGTTTGTTCATGTGACTTTTGGCATAAAGACTATAGATTCACGTACTGTATTATAACTGTAGTTACAATTATTCATGAGATCAATGTATTATAAGGTGCATTATTAATGCTTTATACTATAATGTTTTTAAAATGCTTGATATAAAGTGACTGCTTTAAGTGTTGCCTAATCTTCTCTCTGCTGTTAAATTGATGCTGATGCTTTTCATAATTTGTTTGATGAGATGAACTTGTTTGATGAGGATTCAGGCTAATTGCATTTACATGAAACCTGAATTGGGCTCCGTGTTTAATAAAAGCACTGCTTTACATTTGAACTCTTATGATATTGCACTGAGACATTAACTGGGAGAGTCATTGTTTGTTTTACCCTTGCTGCTGGCTCCATATGCACTGCTGAAGACATGAGTAATACAGGCTGCCCATCATGATGTCTGATTCACTGAGGGGTTTTTGCAGGCTGTCAGCACAACAGCGGCGGTCTGAGCACGCCATCTCCGTCTGTACCGTTTCACCCAGAGTGTCATATAAATCAATGCTGCACTTAAGGAAATCAATAGCATTTGATTGAAGATGACAATCAGGAGCAATGCATTTTTGGGTTCACCCTCAGTACACTCTCACCAGAGGAAAGGCACAGCATAGTCAACACAAATCCAGGCTGACTGTTAGAAATAAACAGATGATATGTCCATTTACACCACAGAGAAAGAAGATGATTGTCGTGATGCTAACATGCAGATGGCTTAGATAAAATATATAAAATAAGTATATTTATAGTGCAATTTAGTATGGGAGCAAATGCATCAAATAATACAGTAAAACCTACTCTCACCTTCTGAGGCCTAATATACATAATGTGTTTTGAGTTCACTTTAAATGTGTCATACTTATAATACATGCAGAATTACAAACACAAAGAACATGGTGGATGCAGTTAAGTAGAGATGGCGTTTGAGATTTTAATATATATATATAAAGATATAAAGTCAGAATTGTGAGATATAAAGTCAGAATTGCGAGATATAAAGTCAGAATTGCGACATATAAAGTCAGAATTGGGAGATATAAAGTCAGAATTGCGAGATATAAAGTCAGAATTGTGAGATATAAAGTCAGAATTGCGAGATATAAAGTCAGAATTGCGACATATAAAGTCAGAATTGGGAGATATAAAGTCAGAATTGCGAGATATAAAGTCAGAATTGTGAGATATAAAGTCAGAATTGCGAGATATAAAGTCAGAATTGCGACATATAAAGTCAGAATTGGGAGATATAAAGTCAGAATTGCAAGATATAAAGTCAGAATTGCGAGATATAAAGTCAGAATTGTGAGATATAAAGTCAGAATTGTGAGTTATAAAGTCAGAATTGCGAGATATAAAGTCAGAATTGTGAGATATAAAGTCAGAATTGTGAGATATAAAGTCAGAATTGCGACATATAAAGTCAGAATTGTGAGATATAAAGTCAGAATTGTGAGTTATAAAGTCAGAATTGTGAGATATAAAGTCTGAATTGTGAGATATAAAGTCAGAATTGCGAGTTATAAAGTCAGAATTGCGAGATATAAAGTCAGAATTGCCTTTTTATTATTATTATTTTTTTTTTTCCATGCAATAGCAAAATTGATACTTTTGGCCATTAACTATTAAATGCATGAAAGACTCGTGACTGGCAGAACAATCTGCTGCTTGTTTTCTCTCAGATGTGATCATGTTTGTAGTGTAAATGAATTCACACCTGAAGTGTGTATATGAGGACGGACATGCAGCACACCCCGAATCATTATAAAATGCCTGTAAATGCGATCATACGAGAGTTAAAGGAAACAGTGCTGTGCTCGAAACAGCAGAACTGCGCTAAAAAGAATGCAAATGCCTTTCAGTGAAATCTTCCCTTGAAAGGTGAATGAGGACAGACACATCCTCAGTGGACAGAGTAGAAGGAGCTTAGCCTGCAGGCTCTCCTGGATAAGGAGCATCACAGGTGATATGAAAGGCCCGTAACTGATGGTGATGTGAGCTTAAAGCCAGTGATCCACAGCTCAGTCTCTGGTGATACGCTCCTCCTCTCACGCTCCAGGCAGAAGCATATGGCTCAGTGCAGCATCAGACGCCAGCAGTCCCGAGACGCTGCCCCCTGTGGACAGGAGGAGGTGTCGCAGCGCTAACTTCGGTATTGCTATCGTGGGCACTTAAAAATACTGTGAATAATTCCTTATTGCACGGCACGCAGAAGGAGACGTCCTGAATGAAAATGCATATCACTGTCTGACAGTAGATGGCGCTCATGGAACAGCAGAAATGCAGACGTTACTTTAATGGGAGAATATGGCGGAATAAGTCCCGCCTTCTAAATAAAAGAGCAGTGTGAGTGTCACGACAAATCGAGGATCTCCTTTAGGACCCAGGCGGTAATGCCTGATGAAAAGTTGTTATCGTAATATCTTGACTAATTTTAACCCATTTCACTATTGTATGATGTTTATTACATTACGCACACAAACAACATGTTTGAAATATAAAATGAAAGCATCATTAACACAAACATCATTAATTTGAAACATGCGACTGTGAACTAGGAAGCAAAAAATACCTAATATAACATAAGCTAAGCTAGCAGGCTAATGTATGCTATGCTAGTACATACGCTAACTAAAAAAACAGCAAGAATAAGAAATGTTATATCATTTAATTTAAAAGACATTAATGGTCATTATCATGCATTTTAAATTATATAAATCATAACGTGATTTTGCCGGAATTATAATCAGGCGCTTAAAAGTCCATTGAACCAATGTGTGAGGGACCAAGCAGTCAAGGAATGAGGGTCATAGAAATATGTTCCCAAAAAATATATTTTTACTGAATTCAAAAAATCATATACAAAAGTTTCAAAAGAAAAAGGAAACAAAGTCCAAATAATCAAAACAAATGTTAGGCCTACAAAAGAGATCAACAGAACAAACTAAACTCAAACAACTGAGTAGGTGTAAAGACAAACTGAACTGACCTCCATGCTAAACATCAGGGACACATTTATACAAACGGACTAGTCCACATTAACACATAAGGGAAGACGAAACCAACAACTTCACTCATACAACGACAAAATCAATACAAAGGCTAATTAAATGATTACACTATAATTAAGTGCATATTTTAACACAAATAATAAATCTAGGAAAAAGAACAAGCAATTAGAACAGAAAATACCAACATAATAATTCGAGAACCCCCCCACAGTTAATCTGCTGGTTGGTAGTGGCAAGTGGAACTAAAAGAGCAGGTGAAGCGGCATGCCGGTCCTTAATTTGCGCGGACCACAAACGGAACTAGCCGATCGCCATCCGAAGCTCCAGTCATCCACTCCTCAGCAACACAGCGGTAACTTAAACTCAAAGAAAGTAAATATGAAGAGATGTGTGTACTGCACAACACAAACTAGATTGTGTGCACTTCAACCAGTCAGTGATGTACTGCAACTAATAAATATCTTAATGAGAAATAAACAGTGTCCGAATCTTATTTGCCAAATAAATATATAAACAGAAACTATTGAGAAAATAAAACAAAATACTAAAGAATGTGCATGATAAATTACAGGAACATATGGGTAATGGTGTTGTAGGTATGTGCGTGTGCAACATTACCGCTCACTGATGTGTGGCTACATCGGGGCCATCACATACTCCTCCCCTTTACAGATGTCACTGGCACTGCGTGAAAGGTAGTCCGCCGTCAAGTTCTCCTTGCCAGGGACATGTTGAATAGAGAAGCGGAAGGGCTGCATGGCCAGGTACCAACGGGTTATTCGGCTGTTGGTGTCTTTCATTTGTTGAAGCCATTTCAGAGCCTTGTGGTCCGTCTCCAGGACAAATTCCCTTCCCAAAAGGTAATATTTCAGGGAGTCCAAAGCCCATTTCACAGCCAAACATTCCTTCTCCACGATGGAATAACGGACTTCCCTGGGGAAGAGCTTGCGACTGAGGAACGCTATAGGTCGTCGAGCATCAGGAGGCCCCTGCAATAATACAGCCCCCAGGCCTCTATCTGAAGCATCCGTCTGGAGAATGAATGGTTGGTTAAAGTTAGGATTGTGCAAGGAAGAACTCCTGCTTAAGGCAGTTCGGATGTCTTGAAACGCTGCTTCCGCTTCTTCCGTCCATCTGATCTGATTTGGGCATTTTGAACCGACCATATCAGTCAAAGCGGCAGCTCTGCTAGAGAAATTGGTGATGAATTTGTTATAAAATCCAGCCATGCCCAGAAACGATCGCAACTCCTTGCGAGTCTGTGGCTGAGGGCACATTTCAATGGCCCGGACCTTCCCCACCTGAGGCCTGATCACCCCACCACCAATGACAAATCCCAGATATTCAGTCTCGGTCTTTGCAACAGCACATTTGTGTGGGTTCACCGTCAGCCCAGCTCTCTGAAGACGCTGCATAACCTCCTGGATGTGTTGCAGATGTTGCTCCCACGTGTCACTGTAAATCACAATGTCATCCAGATACGCAGCTGTAAAGGTTAATCCCTGTAATACCTGGTCCATGAGTCTTTGGAAACTGGCAGGTGCCCCGTGCAATCCGAAAGGTAAGACCTTAAAATGGAATAACCCCAATGGGGACTTGAAGGCTGTGAGCTCTCGGGACCTGCGAGTCAACGGAATCTGCCAGTAACCCTTTGAAAGGTCGATGGTTGTCAGAAATTTGGAGTTACCCAGGCGATCTGTAAGTTCATCTATACGTGGAGTGGGGTAAGCATCAAATTTTGTCACAGAATTGAGGTAACGGAAGTCTATACAAAACCTCATTGTGCCATCTTTTTTTGGAACAAGGACAACTGGATGGCACCACTCACTCTTGGATGGCTCTATGATCCCCAGCCTCAACATCAAATCCACTTCCTTCTTCAGTGATTCTTGAAGACGCTCTGGGACCCTATAGCTCATTCTCCTCACAGCAGCATCAGGCTTCAACTCGATGTCATGTTCAATTACAGTGGTGAACCCAGGATATTCCGAGAAAACCTCAGGTAAGCAAAGGGCCCTCACCTCAAGTTGCCGTTGGGGTGACAAGTGATTCAAACCAACATCTCCCAGAGCTGGCTGGGGTAAGTATTGGTCATCCAGTTCCTCTTCTTCCTCCACCTGTCTTATCATCAGGCTCTGCACAGTCTGATCAGGACGAGGAACCCATTGTTTAAGGAGGTTAATGTGCAGAATTCTTCCCGGACTGTCTTTGCCTGACTTTGCAATTTCATAGGTGGTCGGCCCAAGTTTCCTTCTGACTTCAAACGGTCCTTGCCATCTCGCCAACAGTTTACTCTCAGTACTGGGCAGCATAACCAGTACCTTCTGACCCGGGTCAAAATTTCGCTCCCGTGAAGACTTATCATACCAGGTTTTCTGGCGCGTCTGCGCCTCAGCCAGGTGAGATTGGGCCAATTCGGTCATCCTCACCAACCGCTCTCGCATCTGCACCACATAGGACACAATGTTCATCTGCTCATCCCTTCTCTGGTCTCCCTCCCATATCTCTCGAAGCAGAGCAAGAGGACCTCTCACCTCATGCCCATATAGGAGTTCAAATGGGGCAAAGCCAGTAGACGATTGGGGTACCTCTCTATAGGCAAACAGAAGATATGGGAGCCATTGGTCCCAATCGTTACCCGATTCAGAGACAAACTTCCGAAGCATCTGTTTAAGGGTCTGGTTAAATCTTTCTGTCAGCCCATCTGTCTGAGGATGGTACGGGGTTGTTCTTAGACTCTTAATGCCCAGTAGTTTGTATACCTGTTTCAAAAGGGTAGACATAAAGTTAGTTCCTTGATCAGTCAAGATCTCACAAGGAAACCCAACTCTAGAGAACAATTGTACCAGACAGGTTGCCACATACTTGGCTTTGATGGACCTCAAGGGGAACACTTCTGGATATCGAGTAGCGTAGTCAGTTACAACGAGCATAAACCGGTTACCTGAGCGACTTCTTTCAACAGGCCCGACTACATCCATTCCCAGTCTTTCAAATGGAGTGCCTATGATGGGAAGCGGTTGAAGAGGAACCCGACATGGGCCACGTGCTGAAACTTTTTGACATTCGGGGCAACTTCTACAATATTGGGTTACCTCAGCTTTCAGACCAGGCCAGTAAAAGTGTCTTCTAATCCGAGCAAGAGTCTTCCCGCTCCCCAGGTGGCCAGCCCAGGGAATCGAATGGCCCAGGATCAGAATAACTTCACGGACACTCTGTGGCACCACCAGCTGTGTCGTCACACCAAGCCGACGATAGAGTATCCCCTGCTGAAGATAATAGCTTTCCTTTGTGAGGTTACCTTCAATATTCTCTACATCCTCTTGCTCTGCCCGCACCAGGTAAGGAACAAGACCGGCATCATCCTGTTGTAATTGAGCAATGTTCGTCGGCAATTTAAAGTCTGGGGAAAAATCAGAGAGAGAGTCAACTGGCATCTTAGAGGCATTGTATTGAACTTTTCCCAACCGTCTCTGTCGACGAGATTTCCTAGGCTTTGCAGAGTCAACAGCGTCTACCGCATGATCAAAGAAAGGGAGGGCCCTAAGCAACTGCTCCTCTTCCCCTTTGCTCGCTTTAGCTCGGGTTACAACAATATTACATGAGGGTACTGGCTGCAACAAGTCCCAGAGCACTGGCAAGTCATGGCCCAAAACCACCGGAAATGGCAAGTTTTCTGCTACACCCACATCCAGAAGGTAAGTTTGTCCTCTCACTTTGATATATACATTGGAGGTAGGAAGCAGTTTTTCATCACCGTGAACACAGCGGATGGCTTTCATTTCACTAAAGTTCAGTAAGGCAGGCGGGACATACTTGTGATGTACCAGAGTCTGATCACTCCCAGTGTCCACCAGGGCCTGCAATTCCCTTCCATTCACCACCACAGTTACCATCTGTGGGGCACACTCAGCTTTCACTTGTGAACTCGGATGACTCCTGGGCACATAACATAAGTGAGTAGCATTGGCTGTGTTCTTAGGGCACATCGGTTTTGTGTGGCCCTCCTGGCCGCATAGATAACAGACTGGCACCTTCCTAGGATTCTTTGGAGGAGTCGCAAAAGCAGGCCCTCCAAGAGACTGACCGGCACTGGGGAAATTCCTCTGGCTTTGCTGGGGAAGATTTAGTCGGCGATCATCCCTACTGGCTTTCCAGGCCCACTGACTCTTCTTCCGTGCAGCCACGAACACATCGGCCAGTGTTGCTGCATGTGCAGCAGTCTTAGCATCATGTTCCCGGATCCACACCTGGAGCTCAGGAGAAAGCATCCTCAAATATTGTTCAAGAATCAAAATTTCACCAACCTCCTCCACTGATCTGCCTTTTGGCTGAATCCACTTCCCATAAAGTTCTCTTAACCGCACATATAATTCTTTAGGGCTCTCATTGGGTTCAACATCCAGAGAACGAAACTGTTGTCGGTACGTTTCTTGGTTGATGTCATATTTCTTTAAGATGGCCGATTTAACCTCATCATACTCAAGAGAATCTTCAACATCCATATGAACGTAAGCAGCTCTGGCCTTACCCGTCAAAAGAGGGATTAAACGAAAGGCCCAATCCTCCTTTGGCCACCGGCAAACAGCTGCGATTCTCTCAAAAGTAATTAGGAAGTGTTCAATGTCATCAGATTCAGATAGCTTCTCAAGCCTTGGCTCTTTAAACTGACCTGCCCCATGGGTTTCTGAGAGATTTCTCCGACCAGTAGTAAATGGAGACAATGGACGGCTCGAGACAGCTTCCTCGTCATCTGGAACTTCCAAGAGGTCCCCAGCAGTCAGCAGAGGATTTGGGGTTGGAGTTGTGCGAGCCTGCACTTCCAGCTGCAATAGACTAAACTGGTGTTGAAGACCTTTAAAGCGCCGCTCCTGCTGGACATATTCTTGGTTCCTGTGGCTTTCTTGAGCATCCATTTTTGCCATGTGTGCTCGAAACAGGTTTGTCAAGTCTGCCAGTGTGGGCTCTCTGCTTCCAGGCTCCATTTCCTCCATTTCTCTTACTTCCTGCATCACTCCATCCTCCACCAGCTCCTGGAATACTTCTTCACGTTGCTCTGCCAGAGCAGGCTTTGAGGCTGCTTTCCTTCCTCCCCGACTCATGGCATTCAGAGCATCTCCATCTCAGGTATAAGATGGAGGGGAAAAAAAAATATATATATAATTTTGGGAAACTATGCCCCCTACTGGCTGATCCCACCGCTGCCACCACTTGTGAGGGACCAAGCAGTCAAGGAATGAGGGTCATAGAAATATGTTCCCAAAAAATATATTTTTACTGAATTCAAAAAATCATATACAAAAGTTTCAAAAGAAAAAGGAAACAAAGTCCAAATAATCAAAACAAATGTTAGGCCTACAAAAGAGATCAACAGAACAAACTAAACTCAAACAACTGAGTAGGTGTAAAGACAAACTGAACTGACCTCCATGCTAAACATCAGGGACACATTTATACAAACGGACTAGTCCACATTAACACATAAGGGAAGACGAAACCAACAACTTCACTCATACAACGACAAAATCAATACAAAGGCTAATTAAATGATTACACTATAATTAAGTGCATATTTTAACACAAATAATAAATCTAGGAAAAAGAACAAGCAATTAGAACAGAAAATACCAACATAATAATTCGAGAACCCCCCCACAGTTAATCTGCTGGTTGGTAGTGGCAAGTGGAACTAAAAGAGCAGGTGAAGCGGCATGCCGGTCCTTAATTTGCGCGGACCACAAACGGAACTAGCCGATCGCCATCCGAAGCTCCAGTCATCCACTCCTCAGCAACACAGCGGTAACTTAAACTCAAAGAAAGTAAATATGAAGAGATGTGTGTACTGCACAACACAAACTAGATTGTGTGCACTTCAACCAGTCAGTGATGTACTGCAACTAATAAATATCTTAATGAGAAATAAACAGTGTCCGAATCTTATTTGCCAAATAAATATATAAACAGAAACTATTGAGAAAATAAAACGAAATACTAAAGAATGTGCATGATAAATTACAGGAACATATGGGTAATGGTGTTGTAGGTATGTGCGTGTGCAACATTACCGCTCACTGATGTGTGGCTACATCGGGGCCATCACACAATGGGATCACTCTAGGTCCTAAAGGACACCGGATTCCTGAGCACATTGGGTTTTGGCCCGTGTGACTCCGCCCACTGCCAATTTAGCCAGTAGTATTTCGACACCCCGAGATGCCAGTTGGTGGAAAACAGCGTATTGCAGCCATGGAAACCAGCGACAGTTCTCGCACGAGCGATTTATAGATTATCATGACAGAATATGCTAATCAAAATCCCACATCAGCTAAAAAAATTAAGCTACTAACCAATCAGAAACGTCTTGTTGCGTTCTAAATGTTGTCACTTCTTAAGTCTCTCCATCACTATCAGACTTCGGTTTGAACATAAAAGGCTGAACAGTTTTCAGTGAGTGTTTGTGAGGCAAGCGGCACAGCTAACACTATGTGCTAACACTGTGTGCTAACACTATGTGCTAACACCATTTGCTAACACTGTGTGCTAACACTAACACTATGTGCTAACACCGTGTGCTAACACCGTGTGCTAACACTATGTGTGAACACTGTGTGCTAACACTAAAACTGTGTGCTAACACTATGTGCTAACACCGTTTGCTAACACTGTGTGCTAACACTAACACTATGTGCTAACACCGTGTGCTAACACCGTGTGCTAACACCGTGTGCAAACACTATGTGCTAACACTGTGTGCTAACACTAAAACTGTGTGCTAACACTATGTGCTAACACCGTTTGCTAACACTGTGTGCTAACACTAACACTATGTGCTAACACCGTGTGATAACACCGTGTGCTAACACCTGCTAACACCGTGTGCAAACACAGTGTGCAAACACTGTGTGCTAACACTAAAACTGTGTGCTAACACTATGTGCTAACACTGTGTTCTAACACTAACCCTGTGTGCTAACAATATGTGCTAACACTGTGTGTTTGTATTCCTTACTTGTAAGTCGCTTTGGATAAAAGCGTCTGCTAAATGACTAAATGTAAATGTAAATGTAAAATGTGTGCTAACACTATGTGCTAACACTGTGTGCTAACACTAAAACTGTGTGCTAACACTATGTGCTAACACTGTGTGCTAACACTAAAACTGTGTGCTAACACTATGTGCTAACACTATGTGCTAACACTAACACTGTGTTCTAACACTAACACTGTGTGCTAACACTGTGTGCTAACACTATGTGCTAACACTAACACTGTGTGCTAACACTATGTGCTAACACTGTGTTCCAACACTAACACTGTGTGCTAACACTATGTGCTAACAATGTGTGCTAACACTAACACTGTGTGCTAACACTATGTGCTAACAGTGTGTTCTAACACTAACACTGTGTGCTAACACTATGTGCTAACAATGTGTTCCAACACTAACACTGTGTGCTAACACTATGTGCTAACACTGTGTTCCAACACTAACACTGTGTGCTAACACTATGTGCTAACAATGTGTGCTAACACTAACACTGTGTGCTAACACTATGTGCTAACACTAACACTATGTGCTAACACTGTGTGCTAACACTAAAACTGTGTGCTAACACTATGTGCTAACACTGTGTTCTAACACTAACCCTGTGTGCTAACAATATGTGCTAACACTGTGTGTTTGTATTCCTTACTTGTAAGTCGCTTTGGATAAAAGCGTCTGCTAAATGACTAAATGTAAATGTAAATGTAAAATGTGTGCTAACACTATGTGCTAACACTGTGTGCTAACACTAAAACTGTGTGCTAATACTATGTGCTAACACTGTGTGCTAACACTAAAACTGTGTGCTAACACTATGTGCTAACACTATGTGCTAACACTAACACTGTGTGCTAACACTAACACTGTGTGCTAACACTGTGTGCTAACACTATGTGCTAACACTAACACTGTGTGCTAACACTATGTGCTAACACTATGTGCTAACACTAACACTGTGTGCTAACACTAACACTGTGTGCTAACACTGTGTGCTAACACTATGTGCTAACACTAACACTGTGTGCTAACACTATGTGCTAACACTGTGTTCCAACACTAACACTGTGTGCTAACACTATGTACTAACAATGTGTGCTAACACTAACACTGTGTGCTAACACTATGTGCTAACACTAACACTATGTGCTAACACTGTGTGCTAACACTAAAACTGTGTGCTAACACTATGTGCTAACACTGTGTTCTAACACTAACCCTGTGTGCTAACAATATGTGCTAACACTGTGTGTTTGTATTCCTTACTTGTAAGTCGCTTTGGATAAAAGCGTCTGCTAAATGACTAAATGTAAATGTAAATGTAAAATGTGTGCTAACACTATGTGCTAACACTGTGTGCTAACACTAAAACTGTGTGCTAACACTATGTGCTAACACTGTGTGCTAACACTAAAACTGTGTGCTAACACTATGTGCTAACACTATGTGCTAACACTAACACTGTGTGCTAACACTAACACTGTGTGCTAACACTGTGTGCTAACACTATGTGCTAACACTAACACTGTGTGCTAACACTATGTGCTAACACTGTGTTCCAACACTAACACTGTGTGCTAACACTATGTGCTAACAATGTGTGCTAACACTAACACTGTGTGCTAACACTATGTGCTAACAGTGTGTTCTAACACTAACACTGTGTGCTAACACTATGTGCTAACAATGTGTTCCAACACTAACACTGTGTGCTAACACTATGTGCTAACACTGTGTTCCAACACTAACACTGTGTGCTAACACTATGTGCTAACAATGTGTGCTAACACTAACACTGTGTGCTAACACTATGTGCTAACACTAACACTATGTGCTAACACTGTGTGCTAACACTAACACTATGTGCTAACACTATGTGCTAACACTGTGTGCTAACACTGTGTGCTAACACTATGTGCAAACACTATGTGCTAACACTGTGTGCTAACACTATGTGCTAACACTAACACTATGTGCTAACACTGTGTGCTAACACTGTGTGCTAACACTAACACTATGTGCTAACACTATGTGCTAACACTGTGTGCAAACACTATGTGCTAACACTGTGTGCTAACACTGTGTGCTAACACTAACACTATGTGCTAACACTATGTGCTAACACTGTGTGCAAACAATATGTGCTAACACTGTGTGCTAACACTATGTGCTAACACTATGTGCTAACACTAACACTATGTGCTAACACTGTGTGCTAACACTAACACTATGTGCTAACACTATGTGCTAACACTGTGTGCAAACACTATGTGCTAACACTGTGTGCTAACACTATGTGCTAACACTATGTGCTAACACTAACACTATGTGCGAACACTGTGTGCTAACACTAACACTGTGTGCTAACGCTAACACTGTGTGCAAACACTAACACTGTGTGCTAACACTATGTGCTAACACTCTGTGCTAACTCTAACACTATGTGCTAACACTCTGTGCTAACACTAGCTCCTGAAACACCCTTTGCCTAGGAGCAGCAGCTCATTTGCATTTAAAGGGACACACACAAAAACAGAGCGTTTTTGAACATGCTATAAAAAATAATCTGTGGGGTGTTCTGAGCTAAAGGTTAACATACACACTGTGGGGACAGAGTAAAAATGGAATTATTTAACAATGAAAGAATGCCTATTAAAATACAAGCAGATAAACATTTCATATTTGACGATAGAAATGAACTACAGACAGTATCCAGTGATTCAAACGACTTTAATTAAATTCTGTCATTTTGAATTGAAAATATGCATTTCCATGCAAGAAACGTGTTTTCGACTTCTATACTTTAAAATAAAATATAATTCACAAATACTTTAAATTGACTTTTTCATCGTTCCCTATTTATCTAATTCATTCATTCAAATAAAAATACCAATTACCCAATTTTAGGAACTTAAAGGCTCCACAGGCCTTGTAATGATTTGCACTTAAACATGAATTTTTTATCGCACTTTAATCAGTTTGAAACATTTGTTTACACATTTTGTGTGTATCGTTTTATTGCATTTAAATGTTTTTTTGTCATTATTTGAGCTTGTTAAAAGGACATCACTGAAGTTTATACCCTAATAAAAAGCTTCAGCAATTATCACGATAAGCAAATATGATACGAAGCATTTGGAATAATAAGAGAGACTGCTGCGAACCATCACACACACTTCCTTGTGGACAGTTGGTCAGATTTTAGTCTGTTGTAACGCCAAATAAAGTGTTGACAGGTTGCAGTTACTTATCCCATTATGACATCATTATCCTGATTTTAATATGCCTGAACGAGCGCCGATGAGTTTCCCTACTGGAATAAGGAGTCTCAACAGCTTACAAAGTGCAGCTTGTAAAAACTATTCTAAATGGCAGGAAAGAGTCGCCTTGGGAGGCAATTAAAACTAAGTGGGATGAGCTTTATATCTGTTTTATGTGGGACATTTTAATTACCGTTAACAAATGATGACTTGCACACAATCCTCTTTAAAATCACGAGGAGCTGCACATAATCATCCTCGCGCTGGAGCCTCGAGTCAGTACAGGTACTGCTGTCCGTATTCAGCAGACGAAATATAATGTTGTCACTGAGTTCCCAAGCAGAGGACATGTTTCTGTTCATCAAGACGAGCTGACCCGACGGCCGGCGTGTGAGTCATCAGCTCATTAAGATCTGGAATTATGTTCTGCAGCTGTTTTATGGCTGCCAGGGTGTTTGTGATACCAAAGATAAATGCTTTTAACACCACAGTGTGTTGTGACGGCGCTGTGTAGGCATTGTTGCAGACCCTTTCATGGAAATATGTATCATAATTCATAAATGTGGATCATGCAGTCAGAATTTAGAGCGTAACTCTTGGTTTTATAATATCAGGTTACCCGGAGTGAGTGACGCTCACACTTCATTAAGTTGCATTAGGATCCTGTCTATGGCAAGCCGTTTTGACTTTTATTCATTCTCAGGATATGAACTTGTGATATCAACAATTACATTTTCACTAGTTAAAATGTTCATTCTTGATATCAGGAATTAGATTTCCACTAGTAACAACGTTAATTCTTGATATCAACAATTCAATTTCCACTAGTATTTTTGATATAAAGAATTGTATTTTTACTAGTGAAATCTCGCCATAGGCTGCCATTCAAATTCAACTGATGATATCAAGAATTCATTTCTTACTATTTGAAATTCCAGTTTCACAGGAATACAATTCTTACTAGTAAAAATGCAAATTTCTGATATCAACAATTACATTGTTACTAGTGCAAATGTCTATTCTTGACATCAACGAGTAAAAATGTTCATTTCTGATATCTGAAAATGAATTCCTGATATCAATATAATTTCTGATATCTAAAACGGCTTTCTTACTAGTAACAATCACATTCATGATATCAGAAATGAACATTTTTACTAGTTGATGTCAAGAATAGACATTTGCACTAGTAACAATGTAATTGTTGATATCAGAAATTTGCATTTTTACTAGTAAGAATTCTATTCCTGAAATGTGAAACTGGAATTTCAACTAGTAAGAAATGAATTCTTGATATCAACTATTGAATTTGAATGGCAGCCTATAGCGTGATTTCACTAGTAAAAATACAATTCTTGACATCAACTAATAAAAATATTCATTTCTGATATCTGAAAATGAATTCGTAATATCAATATAATTCCTGATATCTAAAACGATTTTCTTACTAGTAACAATCAAATTCATGATATCAGAAATTAGCATTTTTACTAGTAAGAATTGTATTCCTGAAATGTGAAACTGGAATTTCAACTAGTAAGAAATGAATTCGTGATATCAACAGTTGAATTTGAATGGCAGCCTATGGTGAGATTTCACTAGTGAAAACACAATTACAGATATCAACAATTATAGTTTGTACTAGTGGAAATTGAATTGTTGATATCAGGAATTAATTTCGTACTAGTTGAAATTCCAATTTCACATTTTAGGAATAGAATTCTTACTAGTAAAAATGCAAATGTCTGATATCAACAGTTACATTGTTACTAGTGCAAATGTCTATTCTTGACATCAACTATTGAATTTCTACTAGTAAAAATGTTAATTTCTGATTTCAATATAATTTCTGATATCTAAAACGGCTTTCTTACTAGTAACAATCACATTCATGATATCAGAAATGAACATTTTTACTAGTAAGAATTGTATTCCTGAAATGTGAAACTGGAATATCAACTAGTAAGAAATGAATTCTAGATATCAACAATTATAGTTTGTACTAGTGGAAATGTAATTGTTGATATCTAGAATTAGCATTTTGACTAGTGAAAAGGTAATTGTTGAAATCACAAGTTCATATCCGGATAATGAATCACAGTCCAAACGGCTTGCCATACCTGTCAGCAGTCGGTCCTGTCGAACGCTATGGGGGAATTACTGAACTATTCTGTTCGAACTTAAGAACTTGCATGTTCACATCAAAGACTTGGCATTGTTGAATTGTACTTTGTGTTTCTAAATCAGTCCCTCCAGCAGCACAAGTCTAAAGCATTTGAAGCACCAGGCAGTCTGTTTAACAGCCCCACCGAGAATATGGACGCAGATTTTTCTTTGCGCGATTCAAATGACTAATTTATAGGGAAAAGCTTCAAGCACAATTGAAAATCGGCAGAAAGGTAGGCAGGCTTTTGTGAGGGCGTTTGTGATTCCACTGAAAAGAAGCCAGACTTTAGAGTTTATAAACTGCTTGAAGTGGCCAGGCAGCCCATCTATAGAGATGGAAGCGATATGAAGATTTAAAGCGCTTCAAAGCCGCCTTTGTGTTCGCAGTGATGGAGAAACTGCGCCATATTGTATATGATAGCGGACGGAAGAGATTGATATGCAAATTTGAAAGTTTGTTTAGCATAAACTTTACCATGATGATGATTAGTGCCTAATTAATCACGTCCAGAGAGCAGATGTTTACTGTAACACACGTGTGCTGCGGAGAGAGGTTTGTCTGACAGTTTCATTTACATTCTTGCGGTTCTTTTAATAATAACGTAAAACTTGTGGATTTCTTATGGCTGATTTGAATTTAATAAACTATTCATCTGCATATTTGTGGAGTTACTGTTAATCACCATACATTATTTTGTTCTGTTTGTTTTTTCCTGGTAAAAAAAAGAAAAGAACAGGAAAAAACTGTACAAATAAATATATATCAATTAATCATTAGTTCATGCCTATTGTGAATTATTAAATACTTAAACAAATGAACATGATGGATGCAAACCAAAAACTAATGAATTATAAGTTTGTTTTAGCTTAACTCTTAAATAAATGACTCAAAACTTTAGTTTTCAACTCTTTTGAAACTTATTGTTTGTTTGTTGTTACTAATATAAAGACAAAAAACAAAAGACACTGTTTTCATGTAGAAAAGGATAATACAGTAAATTCGTTACAGTTTTATGTAACTTTCTTTATAGTTATTCATTATTACATGATAGTAATGATAATAATAATACATTAAACTGTAAGATGATCGTGTAATATTTTATTCTCGAGATTGTTTATCGGCGGTGTTACAGTATTTGTGAGCTTTTATTTTTATATTTCTAGTTTTCATGTTAATTTCATGTATATTTATATTTTATTTCAGCTTTAATTTTTTTTAAAAAATTCTTTTATTTTTAGGAAATGATAAAAACCACGTTTAGAGGTTGCATGAAACATTTTAAAAATAAATAAAATTACTTAAAATCTTAAATAATAAAATAAATGCATATCTTTCAGAAATGGTCTTGACATCTGTTTCTGTCACAGTTTAGTTTGATTGTCGCCTGTGTTCGTTAATCAGTGGTTGTCATGGTTTCGGATTATTCCTCACCTGTTCCCTGTGTGTCGAAGCCCTCGGTTGTTTGTCTCGCATTATCGTCGTGTTTGAGTGTGTGGTGTTCGATCGCTCTGCGTTTTTTAATCTTTCATTCCGCGTCTCGCTCTTGTCGGATTTGCTACAGCTTACCCGTGACAGTTTCTTGGCCACGCTTTCTTTTCCCCCCTATATCTGCATGACTGAAACAAGGACAACAGAGTGAATCTGTGGGAGGGCTGAGGATTATTCCGAATCCCATGGGACATGATATCAGCCGATCTCCTCGTGTTGATTCTCAACATCGTCGTCAGAGTGATTTAACCTGGAGTTTGGAGTGTTTCCGTGAACAGGTGCGACTGCGATCCCGCTCCATTCCCAAGAGCAGTTTTCCATGACATCGGTATAGGAAGCGGCGTGTTCACTTCCTGTGTGTCTAATGGCTGTTTTGTTTTCATCTGCCACGGCTCCATTTCCCCAGATGTCTGTCTGAGTCTCCTACGTACCTTGCGTTTGTTGTTTGTTTGTTTGGGTTACTTATGAATATATAACCAGATCCGCAGCTCTGATGTTTGTACCAGAACACTTTGAACATTAACAGCCCCAAAACTGTCTCACTCCATTAAATATATTTCCTGTGAAGCGATTCTTGCATATTTTTGTATCATGCTTTTTCTTTCTCCACTTTCTCTCCATAATCTTTTTTTTTTTCATTTTATTTTTCTCTAATACAAAAATGAAATATTGCATGTGCGATCAGTTTTGTAATATGCTGCACATTTATTAGCAGACATAAGTTAAAAGAAATGAAGCTTCAAATATATACTGTACAAAGATTTAAGGATTTTGCAGCCAAGAAACTTAATTGTTCAGACAGGAGAAAGTATTTTAACATTTAACTTTAACATTACTTTCAGAAAGCATTCGCACAGAAAAAGTGAGTCGTTTGAGTCGATTCAGTGAGTCTTCTGACTGATTCAGTCCATGTTCGGCACAATCTGAATGACACTTTGCTCTCTTTGTTTATTTATTGTCAATATTATTTTGTGGAATCCAGTCTTTCTCTGACTCAAACATATATTTTATATATTATGTGTATATAATTCACTGGCAGTGACATTTTCAGCAAAAATTCAGCAAGGATGCATTCAATAGGTCAAAAGTGACGGTAAGTAAAAGATCCGTGTCTCAAATAAATGCTGAAAATCCTAAATTAGATCAAATGAATGACAGTTTCCACAGAAATATGAGCTATTTTCAACAATGATAGTAATCATAAATCATATCAGAATGATTTCTGAAGGATCATGTGACACTGAAGACTGCTAAAAAATTCAGCTTTGATCACTGGATATAAATTACACTGTACTATATATTCACATAGAAAACAGATGATTTACATTAGAATAATATTTCACTATTTTTACTGTATTTTTGATCAAATAAACACAGTCTGGGTGATCAGAAGAGCCCAAAAATCATGTATTATCTACAGTATTAATGTAGGTCAAGTCATATTTATTTATACACTCTAAAAAAATCCTGCGTTAAAAACAACCCAAGTTGGGTTGAAAATGGACAAACCCAGAGATTGGGTTCAATGTTTATTTGACCCAACTATTGTTTAAAAATGACTATATGTCTGGATTAAAATGAACCCAAAATATGTTGGAAATTAAAATCAGACACATAATTACTAGAGGCAACAATAATAATCAAAAGGTGAACATTAATGAGCAACTTAATAAATATTTATTTTTAAGCATTATTCATTAAACTTTTTTAAACTATTAATATTAAACATTTTAATAAATTTTAGGTTCATTTTAAGCAACGATAGTAATTTACAAAAATAAAATAATTGTGTTAAATAAAACTACTCAGCAGGTTGGTCAAACATTTAACCCAACTGCTGGGTTTGTCCATTTTCAACCCAACTTGGGTTATTTTAACCCAGCATTTCTAGAGTGTACAGATGATTTCAAAGCAGCTTCACAACAAACAGGACGGCGATGATTCATTATTCAGCTGAAGTCCATAAAGTACATCAATTATGGAACAAGTTCGATTCATCTATAAAGCCGCTCTGGAGAAAACAGTGCAATTTATTATTATTATTATAAATTGACTATACAAAGGCGTTGCACATTCATTTTTCCCACTTTGTTCATGTGAAGAACCACTGAGGTCGTGTTCGGATCACCTAGCAGATGCTCCTATATAGGCCAGTGTCCGCAGCTCACTTTTACCCTTTTTATAAAGGCAATTCAGGTTAAGTTTCTCGCTGGAGGGCATGGCAAACCCAGGAGTTTGCGGTTTTGGATCAGCCGAGCCCTGGCTGTGGTCTGTGCCGAGCAGATCAGAGCATCCGGTCCCAGAGACGGCAGACCAGCGCTCGCTCTCTCTCATCTGACATGATGGCAGGCCCACAGATCCCGCTGCTTTGAAGGCAAACTGTAGAGACAACTTCATTTCTCAGTCGCAGTGACACGGGGCCCAGAAAAGCAGAGGATGAAGCTTCAAACTGCCTCATTAGCCCCTTTGCTTCCCCCTCGAGGACGAGAGTGCAGGTGGAACCGATCCGGGGCCAGAAAACAGCTTTGCATCCGAGCCCTCGTTTTGATTGCCTTTCCTCCGTCCAACTTATTACGCGGTTGATCTTGGAGATGCAGAACATCAAATAAAACCAAGGGAGCCTTTAATTATCCACTGAGAATGAAACTGAAAAACAGCAGCGAGGGATTCGATGCATCATTCGCACGTAAAAGTGAAGTTATACGTGAAACTACAGGCTTTTGATGTCTATTTCAGGCAGACGTGAAGAACGTGTGCTCACGCCAACCCAGGAATTTCTGAATGAACAGTCGGGATATTATTTGTGTTTTTACATTTCAGTAACTGAAAGGCACTCTTACTTTTAAAGATCACTGCAGGAACATGAATGAAGAACAAGCATTGTAAGAGATGAAAGACACTCGTCATCAATCTTCCCGCTCATCACTTTATCACAATAAACCCAGGCCACTAAATCAGCTTATTGTAATGAGGAGCGAGTCAGCGAATGGGATCCAAGTGCAGCTTTAATACAAAAACGTAGTCGAACAGGCAATGGTCAACACAATAGCAAACAGTAGTGGCGGGGAACAGGCAGTCTCGTGGTAAATAGTCCAGGCAAATGGTCAATAGGCAGGTGGATAAACAACAAAACGGAGAACAGGCAGAACAAAACAAGGAATAAATGCTCGGAATTGTGACACAGGAATCAACATTACTTCACCAGGAGGAAGTGGGTGAGTGGGGCTTATATAGTGGAGAAATAGGGTGCAGCTGGTGCGGTGATTAGTGACTGGGTGAGGGGCTTATGGGAAATGTAGTGTGGAAAGGAAGGGCGACATCTGGTGGTAAGTGGATGAAAAATGACAGACCGGATTCATTACACTTATTTTGGATGTTTGATATTGATAAGCCAACAATTTTGACATTAAGGTCAATGACAGATAAATGTCCAATATTAAAATTAAAAGTTTGATTTTCAATGACGGACGCATTAAATTGACCAAAAGTGACAGTAAACACACTTATAATGTTACAAAAGATTTGATTTCAAATAAATGCTGTTCACTCCAATGGTGGGTTAAAACAACCCAATCACTGGGTCGCCCGTTTTCAACCCAACATCTTTAGAGTGTAATGTTGCCTAAATTCACTTCAGCAATTAATTACAATTAATTTGAGGTTTTTATTATTATCAGTCTTGAAAGCAGTTGTGCTGCAGATTTTTGTCTATAATGCTGGATTAAAAACAACCCAAGCTGGGTTGAAAATGGACAGGTAGTAAATGTTTGCTGGGTAGTTTTATTAAACCCAGCTATTGTTTAAAAATTACTGTATGACTGGATTTAAAATGAACCCAAAACATGTTGGAAATTAACATTTTTTAAACAACACTTGAGTTAAATAAAACCAACCAACATGTTGCTCAAACATTTAACCCAGCATTTTTTTAGAGTGTTCATTATGAAAAAATGCATATTCATATTGTGTTTTTCCTTTCTGTAATTAATCTGAAAAAGCAGCTCAAACTCAACATTTGATGGACTAATAAGAAAACAAGTCACATCAACTTCCCTTGTCCATCTTTCCATCGCCTGTACGGAAAACACCCTGATCCGTGTCACACTGTCAGAGCTGCGGTCACCGCAAAGGTCAGAGAAACAAACGTATTGCTTCAACTGACTGCTATATTATTGCCATGGGCAGAGCAGAAATGTCCAGATGTCCAGAGGTGTTGTCATTCACACTTGGTATTGTACAGTAAACCCCATGTTTACTCTGCAACTTATACTAAGTTTGATTCAAATGTTTAGAAACTCTGACTCCTGAGTCTTTTTTAAAGAAGCCCTTTTACAAAGTCTTGTTTTTTTGTTTCTACTAGACTGAATGTTGATTATTTTCCTCATTGTTCAGCTCCTCTCTTCCCAGTCTGTCAGTAACGCTCTGTTTACTTCCTGTCTCTATGAAGCCCCTCCTTCTGAAAAGCACGATGTGCTCTGATTGGTTGGCTGGAGCGGTGTGTTGTGATTGGCGTTTGGTAAATGCCCCACCCCTTACCATAACCGCCAGTTTCAACACACTCAACCAGGCCCCACCCCTTTGTTCTGCACATTAATTATTTAAATGAGGAATACTGTGAAGAAAACTCAAGATGGAGGCGTTTCAGGAGTTCAGAAACACTGATATAGAGAAGAACTGGAACTTTGAAGAGCTTTTACATCATCAAAGATCAACATTACACTCTGAAGAAAGATGAACATGGAAGAAAAGCTTAAATCAACACATTTACTCTGATTAGCATCTTGGCGCCGTCTGAGTCTGTGACGAGGTTTGGGAGAGTCGCGTTTTTCAACTAAACAGCCGAGCTCTACTGTAGAGGTTACTGCTGTAGACTGACACGTATCAACTGCAAGAAAAATCCCATTAATGTGCAAAGAAACGCGCTTGAGATATACTGCAACACTGCCGGGGAAGCAGATGAGAGCAGTGTTGTCATTTAAATACATTTTACTTTTCGTCCAGTCATGAAAACGGCTGATTATATGCTGCAGGTTATGGAAACATTACAGATGGAGGCACTTTTAAAGCCAAATCTACACAATCACTTTTTGCTGAATGCAGTACCAGCTTTCTGAAAAATGCTATTATGTCAGAAAGTTTCATTATCTCACATTCACCACAACTAAAGCTCAACACACAGAGGCAAATGAGGTATTTTTGTGCACAAAAAGTTTTCTCGAGGTTGACTGCAGTCACGTCGACTATTTTAATGATGTTTTTACTAATTTTGCACGACTTTTGTACCTTGAATGTTGTTGCTTTCAAGTGAGGATGGGAAAAACAAAACTTGCATTTCATCAGAAATATCTTCATTTGTGTTCTGAAGATGAGCGGAGGTCTGACGGGTGTAGAACGACACGAGGGAGAGGAATTAATGACAGAATTTTCTTTTTTTTGTGAACTAACCCTTTAATGAGATTAAAATGAAGCAACAAGGCAAATTGTACAGTAATAGTAACATTTGTGTTTATTTGCTTGAACAAAACTAACAAAAATGTTCTTTATTTGCATTAATAAAGAATCTTTATCATCCACAGAACTGTTACATCGTAACAAAAGTTTCTTTATACGGGAAAAAAAAAAAGTTTTTTAGGTTCTTAAAATGTCCTTCACACTAAGAAAAATGGTTATTCTAGGAAAAATCACTGAAAGGTTCCATAGAGAATTTTAGAGTGCATTTGGTCTTTTTGTTCGTAGACAAACTGAAATGGTTTTCATCCCACCGTAAAAATTATATTCATTCTGTTTCTATGGCTACAAGCCAGGAGACATGTTTCATGCATTTTTTGTTTTTTAAAAAATATCCATGTTTATTCCAGCCATCCGGCCAGTTGACTACTGATTCATGCATTAATGCAGGTAGCGCACGATATTTGATTCTTTCCTATCTGTGGCATTGAATCTTTCTAGCGTATCAGCTCGCATCGGAGCGCTTGTCATAAATTATAGAAAGTGAAGGCTCGTGTAAACCGTGCAACATGTTCCCTCGGAGGGCCCTCATCAGAAACACGCGTCACACCCGTGATAGAGCCACAACTCTCTGGGCTGAAGATTATGTATGCCAAGGGCCCTGCCCGTGAGTCCTCCGATGAGGCTTCCCACCAAGCAATTACACTCTGGAAGTATGGCTGGAGTACTTAACAGGACCATGAGGGACCACTGTCTGGAATATGGAACAAACATGAGCACTGAGGGAGAAGCTGAACCGATAGTGCAGATGGCGCAAAGTGTGAGTGTGTGGAGTTGTGCCTCTTTAGAAGGATGGAGAGCAATTACCAGAAGAGTTGAGAGCGTGTTATATAAGGAAGTAATTAGATAAGCTTCTTGTTTTGTGATTGTGATAAAATCTACACAAGTCTGATAGGCTCCCACATTAAAATACTGAGTCTGTTTCATTAGCGGTGGGGATTTTTTCAGGGGCTTCACCAGTAGGTGGCGACCAGCGACTTGCTTGTCTCTTTTTACATGCAATTTTCATTATTTCAATGGACGAGTTGGATTTTTTTCAGTTTTCATCAATGTTCTTGACCGTCAATGTACGACATAATATTCATGTCATGCAACACCGTCGACATGCAATCGAATCTACAATACGAATCTTTGCATATTTGACACAAGCACGGATACACTTCGGTCAGAGTGGAGTAGACGCCATTAAAGTGTTTACGTTCCTGTTTATTGTGATTTCAAATCGACATTCGCCACATATTTTACTAATGTTATGTATAAGTATGAGCTTAATCACATCAATTTAATCAAAATATTGTGTTTACATGAGGTCAAGTTTAATTGCAATATTATGAGGGTGCATGTAAATGTAGTCATTGAATCATTTACTCGACTGTTTCAAACAGTGATTCGTGTAAGTTACTCATTCTGCTTTATGTTGCAAACTCACTTGTTATCATATTATTTTAATTTATTACCATACTTATGAACACATTGTTTTGTAGCACAAACAGTTTTGCTATTCTAGTTATTTACCTGTAGCAAAAACTGAATCAGAAATCTCGAAAATAGCTTCGCAAAATAAGGTGGAAAAAAGCAATATCATGAAAAGTTTGAATCAACTGCTTCGCAAAATCATGGACAGTTTCGAAGCGCAGGAAACGCCACACACTGATGACCCCTGCTGGTCAGAACAGTGTAAACTCACCCCAAACATGCATAAAAACACCTTTTATAAGACAATTGCAATTGTTTTATTAAAGATGTAATCTATGCAAATAACAAATCATCAGATGACATGATTCTGTCCAATAAGCAGAGTAAGACTTAAGACGCAGGGCTCTTTTTACATGCAATTTTCATTATTTCAATGGACGAGTTGGATTTTTTTCAGTTTTCATCAATGTTCTTGACCGTCAATGTACGACATAATATTCATGTCATGCAACACCGTCGACATGCAATCGAATCTACAATACGAATCTTTGCATATTTGACACAAGCACGGATACACTTCGGTCAGAGTGGAGTAGACGCCATTAAAGTGTTTACGTTCCTGTTTATTGTGATTTCAAATCGACATTCGCCACATATTTTACTAATGTTATGTATAAGTATGAGCTTAATCACATCAATTTAATCAAAATATTGTGTTTACATGAGGTCAAGTTTAATTGCAATATTATGAGGGTGCATGTAAATGTAGTCATTGAATCATTTACTCGACTGTTTCAAACAGTGATTCGTGTAAGTTACTCATTCTGCTTTATGTTGCAAACTCACATGTTATCATATTATTTTAATTTATTATCATACTTATGAACACATTGTTTTGTAGCACAAACAGTTTTGCTATTCTAGTTATTTACCTGTAGCGAAAACTGAATCAGAAGTCTCGAAATGTCACAAAATAAAGTGGATAAAAGCAATATCATGAAAAGTTTGAATCAACTGCTTCTCAAAATCATTGAAAGTTTTGAAGCGCAGGAAACGCCACACACTGATGACCCCTGCTGGTCAGAACAGTGTAAACTCACCCCAAACATGTATAAAAACACCTTTATAAGACAATTGCAATTGTTTTATTGAAGATGTAATCTATGCAAATAACAAATCATCAACAGATGACATGATTCTGTCCAATAAGCAGAGTAAGACTTAAGACGCAGGGCTCTTTTTACATGCAATTTTCATTATTTCAATGGACGAGTTGGATTTTTTTTAGTTTTCATCAATGTTCTTGACCGTCAATGTACGACATAATATTCATGTCATGCAACACCGTCGACATGCAATCGAATCTACAATACGAATCTTTGCATATTTGACACAAGCACGGATACACTTCGGTCAGAGGGGAGTAGACGCCATTAAAGTGTTTACGTTCCTGTTTATTGTGATTTCAAATCGACATTCGCCACATATTTTACTAATGTTATGGTTACTACAACTATGAGCTTAATCACATCAATTTAATCAAAATATTGTGTTTACATGAGGTCAAGTTTACTTGCAATATTATGAGGGTGCATGTAAATGTAGTCATTGAATCATTTACTCGACTGTTTCAAACAGTGATTTGAGTAAGTTACTCATTCTGCTTTATATTGCAAACTCACATGTTATCATATTATTTTAATTTATTACCATACTTATGAACGCATTGTTTTGTAGCACAAACAGTTTTGCTATTCCAGTTATTTACCTGTAACGAAAACTGAATCAGAAGTCTCGAAAATAGCTTCGCAAAATAAGGTGGAAAAAAGCAATATCATGAAAAGTTTGAATCGACTGCTTCGCGAAATCATGGACAGTTTCGAAGCGCAGCAAACGCCACACACTGATGACCCCTGCTGGTCAGAACAGTGTAAACTCACCCCAAACATGCATAAAAACACCTTTTATAAGACAATTGCAATTGCTTTATTGAACATGTAATCTATGCAAATAACAAATCTTCAAAATATGAAGTGTATTTATAAAATATGAATAGTATTTTATATAATTCGGCTTGTTTTGTTTGTTTTATGGAGAGTTTGATTAATCAGACTTTTAGCTACAACTCTTTCCAGTAGTTATTATTAAAGATGGTCATGTTAATGTTATTTTGAATGCTCTCTTTGTATCTCCCAATGAGAATCGTTTTAACATAATTGAAGTATTTGTACAGTGGTTTGTGTGCCTAAAAATAAATATTGCAAATGAGCTGGTGAATAATCTTTGTATTTTAGCTTCACATAATCTAAATATTATTAAGGATTTCATTTTCCCACACTCTTTCAAAGGTGAAGCCGGCACACGTTTAACCTGTAATAATAATTACTACAAGGAAAGAGATGCCAAAACAACCAGCCAAAGGACAATTAATGTGGCATGATGAATAATTCCTCTCGTCCTTGATTTATATGCAGAGACAATAGGCTGTCAAGCTCCAAAAAAATAAACAAAACCACAAACGTATGATGAAAGTAAGCAGCTCGTATGACTTATGTTACTCATAGATATAAGATTTTAAGTCATAGATTTGTGTGGCTAAAATGTGCCTTTAAAGCCATTATTCAACAGCATTTTGTTTGGTTTATTATTCAGTGTCATTTTCTCTCCATTTTTCAGCCTTGCTTTAAATTCTATCTCCATTCTGAGTGGCAGAAGGCTCTGTTCTTTCCCACATCTCTTGCAAAGAGTTTTAACCTGTGCCCTCTCCGTTGCCTCTCATGCATGGATGGCTTAAACGGCGTTCCCTACTGAGTGGCCGACTATGGCACTCTTAAGCCCCGAGGTTTACTTTTAAATTTGGGATTCCACCTCACACATTAGAGGAATGTCAGGGCTGAACAAACACATTAGTGTCACAGCAGCGAGTCCCTCCATCTCACCTCCTCCTCCTCACACCACCTACATATATAGATATATACAGGGCTTGACATTAACACCTGCCAACCCACCACACGCAGGTGGATTTCTGAATATTAGGATGTTCAGGAATTTGAATTCTATATATAATACAGTATAAATATGTGAGG
>CM076065.1:27630000-27777500 GCA_038088235.1 Zacco platypus | reverse complement strand
ATCGCGAAAGCAGAAAAAAAGATGATCGATTAGCTAATGGCAGAAACGGAGCCATTGGAATCTTCTCATTTGTTAGGATGCTAATGACATCCTTGATTTATCGCTGTTGACGGCGAGCAAGTAACGCACCCAGAAAGTTTTCTCACTTGTTTTGGCTCGTCATAGATTTTCATTGATATTCAAGGGGTAACCTTTAGCGGTAAGATGGAGTTCAGTCCCATGTGACATTTTCATTTCTCACAGTCTGCAGGAGTGTTGAGTGAAGAGCCGAGGTGCAAAGAGGGCTCGGTTTGATTCGCTGCTCGCTTCTCTAAGGTACGAGAAGATACACTGAGCCAAACGCATTAGGCGATGAAGGTCTCTCAAAACAGACTTGGCGGTTAATGGCCTCGCCGTACCACAGGGAAAGCCAAAGGAAATGACTATGCAAATCATTACCTGCAAATTGAGGTGAACAGAGAGGTTCACCTGCAGAAAAGGAGAACATGTTCGTAAAGAAACAAAATATTATTATTTTTAATTGACCTTTTAAAATCAACATGCAATTAAAGTATACACTTTTGAGCTGCTGTTCAATAATACACATTTTATTAAACCAAAATAACCAGTCTTTTAAAGAGTTTACCAAAATGCGATGTCGTATATCAGAGTGAAGCGCTTCTGGAACAAGAACAAATGTGGGCGGGGCTTGATTGTGTCTGTGGGGAGTTGATTGGATGGTTGTGGTTTGCTATTGGTGGATCTCATGTGAGTGACAGGTTGCCCCGCCCTCGTCATCAGAGAAGAGATGAGATGCATATTCTGATTAAAGATTACAGGAATGTAACACAATAAAGATGTGCAACGATAAATCATTTAGAATAAACACTGCAAACATATAAAAAACAAGAATTGTCCATTTTGATTTCATGGTGACTTTAAAGCGTACCCATCATGCATATGCAAACGAAAATCTTGTATTTTTAATATTTTATCAAAATGCAATATCTTTCCTTTTTAGTTGTCTATATTATTTGTCATCAATATATGTCTATCATTGGGTTTATGCCACATTCTGACAATAACATGATGCGCTTCACTTTATTTGACTTTAAGCTGCACAAGAAAACGAATGTTTGTTTTCAGCGAAAGCATCCAGACACACCGAGAGAAAGTGCCTCGTTCCGCATTTTCCTGATTCATGCCTTCAATTATCCTTCATTTTCATCGGACTGATCAGAGGAGCGACTTGCGAGATATCATAAAGCAGAAGAGAAATATGCTAAACGTAATTCCATTAAGTTCCGGCATAACCGAGCAGCATTATCTTGCAGGATGAGATGTGTCTTCTGGATGCCTGTTTATAGTCACATATATTTGACTGGAGCGTTGGCATTTGTTAGCAGAGGAGGGGTGATGATAATACGCTCCTATATTCCCTTTCACAGACTTGCATCAGAGATTCACACCTCAGAGCAAGAGGTTTGACCTCCACATGAAAAGCACTGCGGGATCATCGGGGAATGATCTATGAATGTCATGACATATCTTTTCCGGTGTGTTGCATAACTCAAAATGCCCAGTTGGCTATTAATTCATTTCAGTCTTTTTTATTCTCACTAAATAATATGTTGTTTTTTAGTTAAAATTATGAAAATGCCTGTCTAATATTTTCTCAGCATCCATGAATATCCGTGATAAATCCTTGTCTGAGAGCAGAGATTACCGTGTACCGACCTGAGACATATTTTCTATATATTTCAGCAATAATGTCGTGTGTAAACGTGTTTGCAAAACTTTTGATTCAGTGTGAATCATTCGAGTTGTTCACTCCTGCGAACTGTCAAGATAGAAAACAAGTGCAGTCATGTATGGAAGCCCGTTTCCGCCACTGTTGAGAAAAAAATTATTCCGTAAGTCATAATAATGAGAAACTTTCTCATAATAATGACTTAACATCTCATAATAATGACTTTATTATGAGTCATTATTATGAGATGTTAAGTCATTATTTTGAGATACTAAGTCATTATTATGAGATGTTAAGTCATTATTATGAGATGTTAAGTCATTATTTTGAGATACTAAGTCATTATTATGAGATGTTAAGTCATTATTATAAGATACTAAGTCATTATTATGAGATACTAAGTCATTATTATGAGATGTTAAGTCATTATTATGAGATGTTAAGTCATTATTATGAGATACTAAGTCATTATTATGAGATTTTTAGTCATTATTATGAGATACTAAGTCATTATTATGAGATGTTAAGTCATTATTATGAGATACTAAGTCATTATTATGAGATACTAAGTCATTATTATGAGATGTTAAGTCATTATTATGAGATACTAAGTCATTATTATGAGATGTTAAGTCATTATTATGAGATACTAAGTCATTATTATGAGATGTTTAGTCATTATTATGAGATACTAAGTCATTATTCTGAGATCTTTAGTCATTATTATGAGATACTAAGTCATTATTATGAGATGTTAAGTCATTATTATGAGATGTTTAGTCATTATTATGAGATACTAAGTCATTATTATGAGATGTTAAGTCATTATTATGAGATGTTAAGTCATTATTATGAGATACTAAGTCATTATTATGAGATGTTAAGTCATTATTATGAGATGTTAAGTCATTATTATGAGATACTAAGTCATTATTATGAGATGTTTAGTCATTATTATGAGATACTAAGTCATTATTATGAGATGTTAAGTCATTATTATGAGATGTCAAGTCATTATTATGAGATACTGAGTCATTATTATGAGATACTAAGTCATTATTATGAGATGTTAAGTCAATATTATGAGAGAGTTTCTCATTATTATGACTTACAGAATATTTTTTTTTCTCAACAGTGGCTTCCATAGTCTTGTCTTTGTTGACAAAATAAGAAAAACATTTTCAGCAATTTAGTCATTTTAGTTATATAACTGAGACAGTATGCATTAGATGAGGAAAAGTTCTGAAAGTAATTGTAAGACTTAATTTCTCAGAAACGGAAAATGAAATAATGTTTCTTTCAACAGCCATGTGAAATATCAACTTCTTTGTTTTTACTTATTTAATAAATTATGTATTTAAAAATACATTCAATAAAAAATACATTCAATTTGTTTCAAGGATAAAGCGTTCACTGTGCAACAGTGATAAAATCAGATTTTTTCTCTCATCATCACCTGCGTTTGATCGCTGGTTTCATTGTGCCGCTCATCAGTGAACAAATACCTGAACCGCTTTGTTAGATCTTGTTAAGCTGATGTTTTTCAAGAACAATGTTCTTTTATCTCAACTCATTTCCATGTACTACAAATAGGTAACAAACTTTCAAATCCATCGTCCAGCCTTCAAACAGGTGCCTGTTCATTAGATTACTGCTTTAGTCTTTACAAACTCAACGAAAGTCCATTTCAAACTGTGACATGATACACATTTGGCACACAAGGCCACGCCACTCAAACCAAAGCCTTGTGTCTGAAATCAGTTTGAGTAACGATTGAACAACTCAACCCAATAATATATATATATACAAGATTCTCTCAACCGTTGACTCAACCTTGACTGTTCACAGTTCTTCAGCTGTGAGAGAAAATGTACTTTTAATAAACTACCATTCAGTAGTTTGAGGTTAGTACTAATGCTTTTGAGAAAGAAAAGGCTGTATATATTTGATCAAAAATACAGTAAATCAGTGAAATATTTTTCTGATGTAAATCATGTGTTTTCTATGTGAATATATAGTACAGTGTCATTTATATCCATCAAAGTCTTCAGTGTCACATGATCCTTCAGAAATCATTCTGATATGATGATCAAGAAACATTTATGATTATTATCAATGCTGAAAACAGTCATATTTTTGTGGAAATCATCATACATTTCATTTTCCAGGATTATTCGATGAATAGAAAGCATTTTTTTGAACTAGAATCTTTTGTAACATTATGTAACATTATAAACTTTCATATATTTTATGTATAGTTATTATTTTGATTTTATTAGAGTGGATCATTTTTCAATATAAACTTTCTTGTAGCCTACTTTTCAAGTGCTTGACAGTAATACATGAAACACACCAGTTGTGTTTTTAAAATGACTGTTTCCATGGATGGATGCATTTATTGCTAATACAACTTACAAAACCCATTTACTTTTGTGAGCCAGAACTGCACAGGAAGAAAAAACTGAAGCTTGAAAAAGTGGAAAAAGCCATAAAAGTTAAGAGACAGATGCACCTGTGGATCATAATTGGACTTGGAGTGTAAACCGGGGAGTTGAAAGTGCATTCACACACTTGTTGTGGAGCTAAAGCCAAGTGTGGAGAACAGCAGGAGCGTCTGGTGTCGTGTGCCGCGCTGCCAGACTGCAGTTCAAGGCATCTGTCCTCCGAGAGCACAAACACCAGCCGCCGCAGGCGCAGCGCTTAGATGACCGCGGGATGCCGGAGCGTTAAAAACATGTTAGATTTAGGTTTCACCACCGAGCAGCGTCTCCCTTAAGTGACGGACCACGTTCATGCGAGTAAAACAGCATCTAGCAGAGTCACAGAGAACGTTCTCAGATGTTTAATAGTGTTCTCTCAAGGTTCTCTCAAACAAACATCTTCCAGTAATGTTCACAGAATAATAATAAACTTTAGTTTATAAAGTGCAGCTTCTCAAAGTGCTGTACACAATATAAGCAATACAACTGATAAAAGTAAAAATAATGAAAGAAAAATTAGGAAAAATAATAATAATTAAAAAAAATACATGTCTTAAGTTAAACTGGAGTTGAAGAGAATTCACAACGGAAAAGAAAGCCATATCACCCGTAGATCTTAAGCATGTTTGAGGAACAACCAGCAAGTTGGATTGTGAGGAGTGTAATAAATAATGTGGTGCAGGCCGTGCAATTCTTTATATTTGAGCATCATCATTTTAAAGTCAATGACTAGATTAATATGATTGCATATCCTGGAGCCAGTTACCCAGAATTGTGTACATATTGCAGCTTGTTGAGTGCAGACTTAAAAACTACAGCTAAAAGGGCATTACGGTGGACTCTCTGAGAGAAAATTGAACATATGACGTAATCTTGTGATGCTTCTGAGATGGAAAAGAGATGTTTTAACAGTACTCTGAACAAAAGAATCAAATGAAAGATTATAACTCCAAGGTTCCTCACTTTACTTTGGATTTCCAAAAGTAAAAAAGACTCTTTGACATCAAGAGTCAAAGACATCTTTTGGAAATTTGATGACGGGAGCTTAACTTCTGTTTTACCGAAAGGAAATTATTCCTCATTCATGTTTTTCTCTCAGTAATACAGTCGGAAGGCAGCGTCAGGGCACTCGTCGGGTTTTGAATGTATATAAGTCTGCGTATTGTCAGGATACAAGTGAGAGTGGAGGCCGAGGTGACAGATAAATGATGAAAAGTAAAGGGCCCAAGACTGACCCCTGAGGAACACCCGTGAAAACGGAGCTATGGACACCCATAGAAATGAACAGGGAAATAGAATCTAAACCACTTCAATTCTGTCCCCGACACGACAAACACTTTCAAAATGTGTGAGTAACAGACTGTGATCAACAGCATCAAAAGCAGATATAAGAGGATGAGAATGGATGTAAACCATCAACAAATCGTTGGTGACGTTAGAGAATGTTTGTTCAAAGTTATCCAGTCTTCTCAAAATGTTAGCACAAAAACATTATTTTTACATTATTAATTGTTGGTGTAACATTTTTTTAAATGTAACTACTTGTTTCAGAATGTTCAGGGAAAATCCAAAAGTAACGTTCCCATAATGTTTGCAAAGCTGGAGGTTTTGAACGTTCAGAGAACATTCAGAAATAACATGTTCATAACTTAATGGGAATGTTGGCAAATGTTCTTAGAGCATATTTTTGTTGGCTGTGTATTTGTGTGACTCGATAACAGGTTAGACCATCTCACACGTCGTTTTGTAAAGTAAAATATTATGATTTAATTACAGTTATTTATTTTAAGATGAATGTTAGGTTGATGCATATAATTAAGACTGTGCATTAGGCCGCACATTAAAAGGCTGTTTTAGCCGCGTAAGAGGCAGACACTTCACACAATTAAGGAGGAATTTAAACTAACGAAGGGATATATTAGCAAAACAGGAAGGAAATTTATCAAGACTGTTTTTAACTTTGATTTCAAACTATTGACCAACTTTGCAAGTACTTCATTCAGTCCATTATGGAAATGTACTGTAAGCTATATTAAAGTAGAAACTACACTGTAAATTTAGAAGCTAATTTAAAAAAGTGCTCTATAGATGAGCTCTGACCCTCCATGAAAGCAAGCAAAATGTGTTGCTGTGTGTCAGACCTCAATTAACAAATGAGCAACAGAGCAAAATATACTCACGCTCATAAATACAAAGAGAAATATGACTTGGGGCTCCCTTTAAAACACACGTGTCAGTAAATCAGCTTGATATTCACATTATGAGAGCAGAGCCGAGAGTGTTATCATTGAGACTCAACCGCAGCTGCTTCAATGGCAGCCAACAATTAAACATCAAAACACGAACCGTAACATCAGAAACAGCTATTGTTGTTAATAACTATCTGTATCTCAGCCTTCAAAAATATGAATCTTTTGCTTGTTTTTGCTTTTTATCCTTTGGAGCCAATAATTATTTCAATAATTTAACAACACATCCACATTCACGGTTCTCTGATGCTAATTAATGGTCACATGACATGAAGGAAAACATAATATCACTTTTTTAGCAAGTGATGAAAGATTGAAACAAACTTTAATAATAAGAAACATAATAAAATATTCAGACGAAAGTCAATTTTTTTGTTAAATATTATATATATATATATATATAGCTGCAGGAGGACACCGGATGTCACAGTTAAAGAACAACCGACCTGAAAATGGATTTTGCTGCAAAGTTTTATCTGTTTCTGGGACACACGTTTCCTTCAACGAAGTGACCTTGGAGTTATTGTTCTGGATTGGGGTGAACAATCATCATCCCCTAAACCTCCATCGGTCTGAATCATCCGGTGTCTGGAGAGTGTCCGTCCCCGATCCAGAACCCAGCCAGACCCAGAGCCAAAGTTACCACCTTCGACCGCAGAGAATGCGTGAGATGAGCCTGATGACCTGACTTCCCCATCAAGCCGGAAGTAGAGCCCCCGAGAGAGTCTGATGTGAACATCAGCGGACGAGAGATCGGGAACCCAGGACTGGCTGCTGGAAGTCCGTGAGGAAGTCCCACCCACCCTAACCCCCGTATTTGAACCTTCATCACTGCTTAAAGACAACGCTTGTAATATGAACCACGTGTAATGAGTTTCACGGAGTCACGTGAGTATGACCACATAAGAGGTGTGGTTTGAAAAATAAAGAACAAGCATGAAGCACGGTGAGTCTGTCTGCAGTGAATTTACAAGCCCGCAAACACAGAAAGAAACCCATATAAACTTTAAAGACAGCAAAATGAGCGAAATGGACTGTGATGTGCTCATTTCTTTGACGTGTGTGGAAGTTACCCTACTCACCATCGTCCTATTTAGTTTTCTGTCACCTCCATCATCTCAGAGCTCAGCCAGTCCTCCAGCCCCGCCGCTGCTTAAGGTTTGCAGCCCTGCGACATCCCTGGACCATCAGCAGCATCTGTAATCGAGGATCCTGTGGCTCCGCCTCTGGCCTCAGACGCCTTCGTTCCTCCTCGGTACGTCGACCTGTCGGCTCCGCCCTGGCTCCCTTCCTCATGGAACCCTCGTCCAAGTGACTCCACCGGGTTCCCTCGTCCCACCGGCTCCGCGTTGGTGTGTGGTCCTCGGATACTCTGGCTCCACCTGCAGTGATCGTCGCCTGGGTCTCCTTCACCAGCGAAGTCCCTCGACTCCTGTGGTCCTGCGTCTGCGCCTGTGGATCGATCGGCCGCGTCTCTGTCGGTTGTCCAGCAGTTGTCGTCAGACTCCTCTCTCTCTCGGCACTGTCTAAGCTAGCGGACCGTCTCAATCATTACCTCCAAGGGATTGTCATCATCACGTCACTCCTCTTTCATCTATCCCTTCACCTCATCCTGCCATCACCATCCCTCATCTCACCCCCTCCAGGCCTCCCTCTATTTTTCCGTGACGGAGCGGGGTCGGGATGTCACAGTTATCTTCTGTTAGTTTCTGTTTCTCGGACTTTCAGTTTGTTTTCATTTGTCACATGTCTTCTTTGTTCATTTGCCGTCACCATGGACACTAACTCATTACACTAACAAATTCATCACAGCTGTTGGTCTTGTGAGTTAATCATCACCGTGTGTTTATGTTCCTCCCTCAGTTCTGCTGGTTGTCAGTTGTTGTTGTGTTGATGTTAAGACGCTGTCTTGCGTGTTGGCTTGTTATCTCGTTTGTAATAAATCTTATGTTATTGAATATTTCATCTTCATTGGAACCTTAGCATTACACCGCATTCTTTGTTTACATTAGTTCAAAATTACTGTACGTTTAAATGTAAAATAATGTAACTGACTTGACAAACTATACAAGGACCCCATCTTTAATTTTTGACTTCTGCTTTTACTCTGAAAATCTTAATGCGACTGTAATTTCTTAATTTATGTCAGGAGTTATGAAAATAAAATGAAATATGAGTCTCATATTATATAAATCATAAAACATGACGTTCCAGGAAATCCTTTGAATGGACAAAAGATCGCTGCAGAAAACATGCAAATAGAGACATTTTAACTGATGAGGCATGAAGACATTAAACACTCGATTGGGACAATAAATGGCCATACCAGGTATTTTCATGAGAATAAAAACATATTTATCAGGCCTTTATCGCAAAACACCTCTGGACCAAAATAAATAATGTATAAGGTTGTGTGCAGGCATAAGCAATAAGTAGCAGAACATGTTTTGGATTCATTAAAAGAAGGTCTATCTATCTAGCTGAGCGAATCAGAGAAACAGACAGTCAAAAATTCAAGACAAAGTTCATATCATAAAACTGTTTGAATTATTTAGAAAGCGTGTAATATATTGCATGACTTCCCAGACTTTTGGGTTTAAAAGACAATTAATATTCAGTAATATGACCGATTCGACAACAAAACTTGAACTGAATGGAGCTGGATAATGACAACGCAGAGCTGCTTATTGCTGAAACAGAATTTGTTTCATAATTTATGAATTCTGCAACATTATTTTCCTGCAAAATATATTGTATAAAGTGCCGTAGAAGTGACTTGACTAGAATAGAAATTCTCACAACCAATCAGACGGTGGGAAACGCCATTCAATATTTGATTTCAAACGATCTCAGTCACAAACTGTCTTAATGATGTTTACATAATCAAATCTGTGACCGTGTGGAAACTGACGCTCATAAACTCACAAACATCCCTGCTGAGGGACTGATGAAGAAATGAAAATGCATGTGTTTACAACTGTATTTCTTCATTATTAATGCACAGCTTGGTTTTGATGATGCTGAATGTACTGTATGGTGAAAAAATCTTGTGAATGAGTGTGTGCGTGGTATTCGCTTTCATTCTCGTTCCAGGCCTGTAGATTGGAAGCTTGTTCTAATTCGGTCGGCTCTGTTTGCCCTACAGAGGGAATCTACATGAGACTCCAAGGCAGCTGGTGGCCAATTTGAAGAAAACTTTTTCTCGAGGAGTTGTCTCCCGCTCTCTCGGGGCCCCGGCAGCAGCGCACTCAACAATGAAACCAGCCAATAATTGCTTTGCCTGAGGATCCAGCATGTCTCTCGCCCCCACCAGCATGCAAACACTGACAACATACAGCCTGGGGAAAAGCCAGACGCTCGTGTCTAGAGGGCAAGAAGATGGCTGACAAAAGCTCCACGAGGGCTCCTGCCGCACTATCAACATGCCAGGGGAGGGAGCAGAGAAGGCGTTTTGTCTTTTAGGAATATGCCTGGATTTATTGTGCTAAATGTGCTGTTACAGAAGACGTTTCAGCAGATCTCGAGTCAGAACGAGTTCTAGCGAACGTTACTGAATGTGGGTTTGATGAGGTTTAGTATAGACTTCCTTAAAGCAATTTTTATTGGTATCTTCTTCTTTTTTTTCTGTGATGTTCACTTACAGGTCAAGAGATCATGACCACAGGCTGTTTTTTTTCTGCATGAATAAATGCTTTTTTTAAAATTATTATTATTATTATTATTATTGAGAAGGGATAATACGGTACATTATTAAAGTATAATAAAAAGTTTTAATCTCAAGATGATGACTGAGTTTGTGCGTTCCAAGCAAACTGATGTCAGTCTGTTATGAAAGCCTTTTTTATGTGATAATCATAATTATCACAGTCAAAATTATGACATACTAATCCATATTTATTGCATAAAAAGTCATAATTTTCACATTCTGAGCCATATGTCTGACATGAAAAGTCAAAATTATGATACTAAGCCATATTTATGACATGAAAAGTCAAAATTATGACATACTAAGCCATTTTTATGACATGAAAATTCAAAATTATTACATACTAAGCCATATTTATGGCATTAAAAGTCAAAATTATTACATACTAAGCCATATTTATGACATGAAAAGTCAAAATTATTACACCAAGCCATATTTATGGTATGAAAAGTCAAAATTATGACACTAAGCCATATTTATGACATTAAAAGTCAAAATTATTACATACTAAGCCATATTTATGACATGAAAAGTCAAAATTATTACACCAAGCCATATTTATGGTATGAAAAGTCAAAATTATGACACTATGCCATATTTATGACATGAAAAGTCAAAATTATGACATACTAAGCCATATTTATGACATGAAAAGTCAAAATTATTACATACTAAGCCATATTTATGACATGAAAAGTGAAAATTATGACATACTACGCCATATTTATGACATGAAAAGTCAAAATTATGACATACTAAACCATATTTATGACATGAAAAGTCAAAATTATGACATACTAAACCATATTTATGACATGAAAAGTCAAAATTATGACATACTAAACCATATTTATGACATGAAAAGTCAAAATTATGACATACTAAGCCATATTTATGACATGAAAAGTCAAAATTATGACACTAAAAAGTAAAGAAAAACACACAATAATTGGAAAAAACACACAAAAACACAAAAAATATTGCGTGTAAAATGAATGCTTCTCAATATTAACCATTTTCTATAATATTAACTATTTACTATTAAGTAACAATATTATCTGAACTACTATATAAAAGCTTTTTGATCACACTTCAGATGAAGGTCTCATGTGTTAACATTGGTTAATGCATTAACTAATATGTTTCTTTACAACATTTATTAATCTTTGTTAATGTTAGTTAATAAAATCACAGTTCAATCTTTGTTCATGATAGTTCACAGTGCATTAACTAAATGACTAGTAAATGTTGAAATTAACAAACTAATATTACTATTCAATTAATATATCAAGTAATTATTAATATCATAATGCGCTAGTAGTATTTTTCATTGTCAGGTTATGTTAACTAATGTTTTTATAAAAGCTGTTTTACTGGAGTGAGAATTGGATCAGTATCTGAAGGATCAAAAAGGCGGTCAGCGGTTTACAGTCCAACATTGCTGACCATTTTTCCCATCATTATGAGACATCTTTCGTGCAAAAATAAAAACTTGCCACATCACATGAGACACGGAAAGGAGGAACTCACATCTGCCAAACTCACAGTCTGTGCTGAAAACACTATTTTTGATTTGTCCACGGGAAAAATGAAACTTTTGGGACAAAGAATACGTGTTCTCTGCAGGTGGAAACTCTGAGCAGAAGCCACCTGTAAAGGTTACGGAGGGATGAGAAGTGTTTGGGCCGGGCAGCGATGAGGCAGATACGCGCAGACTCGCGTGTGAACCGCCGTGTACGGCGCTGTCAGAGGCAACAGTCTGGAAATTGCTTTTAAACCCCAAGGTGCATGCTTATTTCACAGTCATGTTTAAAAGTCAAGAACCCAATCCTTCTGACTCAAAAACAGCTGAGAGGCAAAGAATCCAAATCAAGAGCCAGGAGTGAGAGAGAGTTCAAAAACACTGGCAAACGCTGCGCCAGTCCATACGGAAAGAAAATAAATGCCCACATTTTTATGATCAACATATGAAATGGTTTAAATACAGTGAATTGAAAAATATAACGTTTTGCATTTATATATTACAATATATTGAACAATTCATAAGGAATTGACGCTTTTCATATATTGACAGTATTTTAAATAACGAGTCAAGGACATGGTGACTTGAAGTGGAAAAGTCTGTCCCAATATATGTGCTATTTCATTTTTATTGTCCGATGTAGTTAAAGTCTGGAGAGGGGCAAATGATGGCAGAAAGGATTGCTTTGTCTTTTGTTCAGTCTGTTATATTGCAAAAACCTCAATGGACGAATGTCATCAGTGATTCTGTGCACTCTAGTTATGTATGACTATAAATATTGGTGAAAATGTGTGGATCATGTCCTTGAATTTTCTTACTACGCAAAATAATTTATTCGTTTCTCAGCCCTTCCGCCCTGTTTTATCTGCTGCTGAAGTACATCTGACTCACAAAAGCACATGTCTGGTATTTGGAAGTGCCTTTCAAATAACATTTAAATTAAATTAAGAGCCGTGTTTTTCTCTTGACGGGAAGAGTGGGGCAAGGTGAGCCACCCTCTCTGTCTGAGGAACTCTTCACAGTTTTTGGCCAAGCGTGATTAAACTCGTCATTTATCAATACTTCTCGAAATCACCGAAACTGTTTGCATATTTAAGAATCACTGAACAGACATTTTCGTGTTGAATACTGTATGTAATGTGTGTTCTGGAGCTGAAGTTTATCATTAATATATTAGTCATGAAGTCTTTATGACAACATAATGGCATCACAAAGTGCATTATGCCATCAATCGACTTAATCACAGGAAATCATTATGATAAATTAGTAATTTTTAGGGCTTGTCAATGCATTTACTGACCTACAAAGTCCCAGGACTGATAATAGCAGATTCATTTTAAAATGAAATGTTACAGGTTTGTCTGTTTAGACATTATTTTATTATTATTTTGATTTTGTTTTATTTTAACACACATTCACAAACAGACGTTTTGGGTTTCCGTGTTTTATGGGGACTCTACTCATAATACATGGTTTTTATACCATACAAAACCATAAACCTACCCATCTTTCTGCATTTTTACATTTTCAAAAAAAAAAAAAGTTGTTTTCCTTGTGGGAACCAAAAAATATCCCCACACGGACAACATTAAGTTTACCTGAACAACATGTAACCTATATAGATCCTACTGGAACTCCAACCCGGGTCTCCGGCATAGGAGGCGGACGCTCTAACAAGAAGGTTGAAGACTGCAACCTCTAGTGTCTGTCGCTTGAGGTCAGAGGAGTGAGGTTTACTCGCACAGCGACTACTAGCTGGCCTCCGTTACACACACACACACACACACACACGTGGTGTTTTCATGTTTTATGGGGTCATTCCATAGGCGTAATGGTGTTTATACTGTACAAACTGTACATTCTGTCCCCCTACACTACCCCCACCCCTAAACCTACCCATCACACTAAATGTTCTGCTATTTTAGATGTTCAAAAAAGATAATTCTGTATGATTTATAAGCTTGTTTCCTCGTGGGGACCAAAAAAATGTCCCCACAAGATCAAAATTTACCAGTATTACTATACCTGTGGGGACATTTGGTCCCCGTAACGTAGGGACACACACACACACACACACACACTCACACACACACACCTACACACACTGTTGTGTTTTCATGTTTTATGGGGTCATTCCATAGGCGTAATGGTTTTTCTACTGTACAAACTGTACATTCTGTCCCCCCACGCCCCCCACCCCTAAACCTACCCATCACACAAAATGTTCTGCTATTTTAGATTTTCAAAAAAGATAATTCTGTATGATTTATAAGCTTGTTTCCTCATGGGGACCAAAAAAAATGTCCCCACAAGATCAAGATTTACTAGTATTACTATACCTGTGGGGACATTTGGTCCCCGTAACGTAGGGACACACACACACACACACACACACACACACACACACACACTCACACACACACACACACCTACACACACTGTTGTGTTTTCATGGTTTATGGGGACATTCCATAGGCGTAATGGTTTTTCTACTGTACAAACTAAACATTCTGTCCCCCCCCCCCCCACCCCTAAACCTACCCATCACACAAAATGTTCTGCTATTTTAGATTTTCAAAAAAGATAATTCTGTACTATTTATAAGCTTGTTTCCTCATGGGGACTAACAAAATGTCCCCACAATGTCAAGATTTACTGGTTTTACTTAGGAATACAAGTACACACTCACACACACACTTGCCAGTCAAAGACTTATTCCAAAGCAAATTTCAACATTTTGAGAATATCTAGGCCTATATTATACACATTGGTGATATATCACATCACAAATCTGGAGGATGCGATCTGTAAAGAAAAGGGAAGCGGTCCAGGCAATTCTGTGACTTGTTTTTATAGTGAATTGAGAAATGGTTGATTGAGAAATCTGAGTGCGGTTGAGGCCATCTGTCTTTGAGGAATCTGAGGGAAGGACACAGACTACATGTTTGAGGTTCGCTGAAGAAGAGAGGAAGCAACACTTAGTATTTATTGACCAGTTATTGACCTATTTATTATCGTGCAATTTATTGAATGATAGTTGAATTGCCATTGCTAGGTTGTAGTATTAGAACTTTTTTATGCAATTTTTCTCCGCTTTTTTTCAAACCCCTACATAGCCCATAAATTTGAATGACAAAATGTCATGCCAAACATGAGGCAAATTAAGCCCTGCTTATATTTTAGTGGAGACACCTTGAAATCTAATTGAGTGCGTTCTTCCGAGTCATTTCAAAACAAAGCAAAACATGTGTTCCCACCCTACAGTCCATGACTATGTGTCACTGACCCAGACTTCACTATTCTGACCAGTGACTCACCCTGATCTTCTGCTTTCCTTTGAACAGCGTTCCCAGCACGCTATCTGCTCCCAACACTTCGCTCTCCCGCTAAGTAGGGAGGTTCTTGACAAACAGGTTGAAAGCTCCTCGGGCCCCGTATGCAATCTCACACTGCAGCGCGGCGGGAGGCCCTCGGGAGTCCAGCGCTAATCGCATTACGGCACAGCGACTGCGCCACACGAGCGGCTGCGAGCGGGATGGAGTCCGCACTCGTTCGGTTTCATTTAAAATGTGCAAAATACTAAATATGTTTGCTGGTTTTAGCAAATAAAATTGTGTGAAAGAAGTGAAATAATTTTTAGTTTTGACATGAAAAAAAACATTTATCAACGATAAATTATTTGAGCAAAACCTGATTAATATAAACTCAAATTGGCATCAAGAAACAAAACAGGGTTATTATAGTTAATTCATAAAAACATGTTCGCTACTTGAAATAAATTAGAAAAATAAAAATGAAGTAACGCTTTATTTTACAGTGTCATTGTTACATATATTTACCGTAGTAATAACTAGAAATTATGCATAATTACATGCAATTAACCCTAAAACAAACCCTATATTAAGTACATGTAGTTAATTGTCATTACTCAGTACTTAAATGTATAATTACAGTGTAATACTGACACCAAAAATGAATTCAAAACATTAACAATCAATTAAACAGCATTAAAACGAAGTAACTCCCATGCAAAAAAGAAATCAAAAGCTAAATAACAATATCTAAATCAGTTGTTGAGTCTATATTAATTTGTATATGCTTCATTATAATCATTAACTGACAGTTTGATGGGATTTTGTAACCACGCTTATATTATTTTTTTGCAGTAATAAGTTTATCCTCGAGGTCGCAGCCGTGCCCCGAGGCGCCGATTCACAAAGTCGTCGAAGAAAAACTGCAAAAACAGAACGGACAGGAAAGCATGAACAATGGAGGCCAGAAAGAGCCTCATCTGAACAACTCCAGCATGAAACAATACAAACATGTTTACATTTGTTGAAACTCGCGGTTGATCGAAGCTGCGCATGCGTGGAACGCCTGTGAACGCGCACGAGTCACATGAAGTGTACGCTGCAAGTCTGTGTGTTCAACTGTGCTCGTAAAAAACCCAAATATATTGAGTTATGTTGTGTTACGACAATGAACAAAGTCTCCGCATCAAGCATCTCAGATATACACATGCACCATGGCTTTATATGCAGTTCGAGTCCGGTTGTTCTCACGATCACAAATCTTAAGTTCTAAAGGGACAAAAGGAAAACCCACACAAAGAGGAGCTGTTCATTTGTGCTATAGTAGTAATGCATGACGCAGAATTCAAACCTTTTCATATGAAATTGCTCAATCACATAAAAGACATGCAACCATTATTCTGTAATAATGCACTTGCTTTGACTAGTGATGAAAGACAGATGAAGTGTTCAGTTTTTGTTCCGTTTTTGAATTATGGACTCAAATTCATAGAGACAAATAAACCTTTTATATATGAACATACGGTATAATAAATATTCATCACAGAGTTGATGTATGTGGTGATTTTATTGTAATATGTATTATTTAGCAGTTATACTTTATGTCTAAAGCATTGAACTGATGGACGTTTCACACAGAACACGCTTTCAAAAATTGGACTTATTTTAAGTTGAGCAGTTTTTAGACGCTCGAGACGATGCAAAAGATGCGAGATGTGAATTTGAACTCGCAATTCGGACTTTTTTTCCCCTTACGATTGTGAAGAAAAGTGAGATAAAAGTCTTTTTTATAGTTTATTCTGTGGCAGAAACAAGCTTTCAACTACTAATTTTTACAGCACACACAAAAACAAGACAAACAGAAATCTTATTACATACACATCAATCGACATCATCAACTCTGTCGAGTTCATTGCACTTTTTCTTTAGAGGCGTGTAGAATAAATGCTCTCGGCAGCGATTTTGACTCACTATATGCGGTATAATTCTCACTCTTTCTTAAGCTAGCGTTCTGCTGCTCCCGCTGACATTAAGATGGTTGGTCAAACAGGGAACTTTATTCATCAGCACTCCTCGAACGTGGTTCTGGAACTTCCTTCCCAGAAAGGTGTAAAAAACAGGGTTGATGCAGAAATACAAGCGAGCGATGTTACCGGTGATGTACTCCACATACGGAAGTTTGCTGTCGCAGTCTTCAGGACCTCGATGCTCATTTATCATGAGTATGATATTATACGGACTCCAGAAAGCAAAAAACATCAGGACTATGACGAAAATGAGCCGCACAGTGCGATGTTTCCCGACCATCCGCGTGGCCATGACTGTGAGTGTTATCCGGAAGTAGCAGTAGACAAATACAATCAACGGGAAGATGAAGAACACCACGAACTGCTTGTAGAGGCCGAAGACCTTCCAATTCAGGTCGCTCGAGTCCGCGCACACCAGTCCGTACATCGGATAGTCTTCGACAGTGAAGTGGATGACGGAATCGAGACTCGCGAGAAGGCTAATGCTCCAGACCGCTGAAGATAACGTCAGGGCGTAGCAGGTTCTGCGTTTTTTGCTGGCGGCCACACAATGGACCACGGCCAGGTAGCGGTCGAACGTCATGAGGGTGAGAAAGAGCACCGAGCTGTAGAAGCCGAAATAGTAGGCGCTGTTCACCAACTTGCAAAGAGGTTCTCCGAAGATCCACTGGTCGGAATGGTAAACAGCCTGAAACGGGAGCGTGATGGTGAAAATGACGTTGGAGGCCACCAGGTTGAGGAGAAATAGATTCGTGACCGTGGTCAGCTTCTCGAACTTGTAGATGACGAGGAGAACGACTCCGTTGCCGAGTACGCTGACGATGAAGATGATGTAGTAAAAGGTCGGAAGAAAGTTTTTGTTGAAATCGTTGAAGTCGACGGGGCTGCACTCCGTTTGATGCCCATCGCTGATCTTCTCCGGGTTGTACTCGTAGCCCTCGTAGCCCTCGTAGTCTGCCGTCGCATTAGTCGTTTCCATTGTGATGCTCACCGACAACCTGTAAGATTGAGCTGGTTTATTAAAATGACAACTGGCTAAATAATTAAAAAGTATGACTTTTACACTTACCAAAAAACACTTTACAACGTTTTTCTGGCCAGTTCATCAAAAGAAACTGCGATCTTCTAAGGAGGAGCAGCAGGAAGGGATGTGTGTGCGTGTGTGTCTTCTGCTGCAAAGAATCTGAATCATAACTTAAAATAATCCACCACTTCCTTTTCATGTCATGACATCAGAGTTTTGTCAGGACTCAGCATGTGTTTGAAGCCTTTTACTCACTAACGACATTGTCACAGATCAACCAGCAGCTTCTTTATCACTTTTTATTTAATGATTCCTTGTGAACAACAGAGATCGAACGCAGAACTCCCAGAATCGCTGCAGCTTTTCATGAACAAACAACATGAGAATTCGACGGAATCACTTAGTTTCAAACTACACTATGAATAATGCTGGGTTAAAAACAACCCAAGTTGGGTTAAAATGGACAGACCCAGCAATTGGGTTACATTTTTTGTTTAATGAACAATTATTAAACAATACGCATTTATTAAATAAATAAATAAATGTTCACCTTTTGATTATTATTGTTGCCTAATTATGTCTGATTTTTAATTACCAACATATTTTGGGTTCATTTTAATCCAGACATACAGTCATTTTTAAACAATTGTTGAGTTAAATAAGAGTTGGGCAAACATTTAACCCAATCACTGGGTTTGTCCATTTTCAACCCAACTTGGGTTGTTTTTAACCCAACATTATTTAGAGTGTAGTTTTAAAATGAACAGAATTTCATTTTAATAAACTACAATTGGTGAATAAAACAATAGATTAGGATTGAATGTTAGAGTGAAAATTTTAATATATCAATTTAGAAAGAGCAATAATATTGAACAGTTTGTATGGATTCGCAAATAAACATAAAATATTTAAAATAATTACATCTGTCAAACGTGTATCTCATACCTTACACATCTTAAATATTTAACTGCAGAAAGAGAAATATAAAATTAATGAGTTCCTGAACACACAAAATGGAATAAATTGTTGATTTAACGGTTCATATTCCTTTTATTTAATGGAATAATAGCGAATCACTGAGATTTGAATGAATTCACCTTCCCTTCAGGGGAGAGCAGATGATATGAAAAAGTATGCAATTATTTAATTAATATAAAATAATAATAGCCAGCTATTTAAAGTACAATTATTAATTCAATGAATTGTGAAATTATGATGGCTAAAATCAGAATATTTCCAGTCAAGAATTGAGGAAATCAAAAACAAACAGAAACATAATAAAGGCACTTCCTCTTAATCTTCATCAGTACCACATGACAAACAAACTAATGGTTTTATTAATGCATCTCATATCACGGTGCAAAGGTTCCTTTTTTGGCAACAAAAAGTCATTTACTTTTCTAGCACTTAATATTCATAAGTAATGGTGATAAATATTAATGTTAATTACTATGTTTATGACATATCAACATCTATTATTTCACAAATGACCTTATGTACGTGTTAATGATGTTTACAAACCCTGTTGTGAACTGAAAGGCAGGTTTCACGTCTTTAAATGTCACTATTTTTCATCTAAAGGCCTCTGATGTTTCATTGCACCACAGCAGCACACAGACAATGTCCCAAGCCATGTCTGTAAATTCCTCAGGATTTGCTATGGTGCTCCTGGCAGTCCGAGAGCGGAGCCCATGTGTTCGCTCAGATGTGTGTGTGTTAGAAATCCGGCCCTTTACTGTAGCGCTCATCCCTGAGGTTATAGGATTGGTAGCAGATGGACATGTCACACACGCCGGCCGGCCCTGGAGGACCTGGCTTCCCTGGAATGCCCGGAGACCCGGATTTACCCGCTATTCCTGGAGGACCCGGAATACCAATGCCATCACTGCCACGAGGACCCTGGATCCCTGTTGTTGAGGGAACGTATAATATGACAGTTACACAAGATTTGTTCCCGAATGCTGCGTATCCATTTTGTACAAATGCACAATAAATCGGATATTAATCATGTAATAATGTCACTGTACCCGTGTCTCCAGGAGGCCCTGGGTATCCCGGTCTGCTCTCTCCTTTATTGCCCTTAAATCCCCGTGGGCCTGTGTCCCCTAAAAACATATTATACAATTAAAATACAAATCCTTTTCCATCATGTGGAAGCGTTGGAGGCATCTCTGTCACCTTTGACTCCTGTGGGTCCTTGGATGCCCGGAGGCCCTGGGTAGCCCTGAGAGCCGTGTCTGCCAGGATAGCCAGGAGGCCCACTGGAGCCTTTGGGCCCTGGAGCTCCGGGGTGTCCCGGGGGTCCTTTAATGCTCTCACAGGGTTCGCAGCGCTGAGGGCCCATCGTCTGCAGCAGCCGGGGCAGCTGATCTGAGAGAGACGCTGGACATTACTGAAGGGTCATGTGATGAGAAATCACATTTAATAACGTTCCTCAGGTTAAATATTGATCGTATTTTACTGCAAGTGAGTCATGCATGCATGTTTTGTTTTAAAAAGCCAAAAATTATGATTTGTTATTATCATTATTTGTCATAATTATGACATTAAAGAACATACCAAGACGTAATTATGACTTAAAGACATTAATAAGTTGAAATTGACATAGTCAAAATTATTAATTTTATCTAAATGTTTCGACTTTATGCCATTTTGACTTTTTATCTCTGAGACTTCTCTCCTCTCACTGAGGCAGAAATATCCAAACTTCTCAAACCCCACATTAAACACGTCACTTGTAGACAGTTACAGACCTGTCTCTCTCCAAAAACACTTGAACGAGTTGTTTTCAACCAGATGTCATATTTCCTTTCACAGAACAACCAACTGGACGTCAACCAATTCGGGTTTCAAGAGCGGCCATTCAACCGAGTCTGCGCTACTGTCAGTCACCGAACCCCTGTGAATTGTGAAGGCCAAATCATCAGTTCTCATTCTGCTGGATCTATCTGCTGCCTTTGACACCGTGAATCATCAGATCCTTCTGTCCACCGGGCATCACAGGTAGACTACATCGCTGGTTTGAGTCCGATCTCTCAGGTAGGTCCTTTCAGGGTTGCCTGAAGGCATCCAAACCTCATCAGCTGATCACTGGTGTTCCTCAGGGTTCAGTACTTGGACCCCTCCTCTTCTCAATATACACTTAGCACAATATACAGGCACATGGTTTCTCATTCCATTGCTATGCTGATGACACACAGCTCTTCCTTTCATTCCGATCCCACAGTCGCTACGCAAATCTCAAGCTCATCTCGTCATGGATGAGAGAACATCATCTGCAGCTCAACCTGGTGAAGACTGAGCTTCTCGTCTTCCCTGCCAATCCGACTCTACAGCACGATTTCGCCATGCAGCTAGGTACATCATCGATTACATCATCAAGGTCGGCCAGAGTAATCTTTGATGACCTTCAAAGAACACATGACACTACACTACATTGCACTACACAACACCAGGTCTTTTCTAATAGATCATGCAACACAACTTCTCGTCCAGGCCTTGATTCTGCAATGCTGGACATCATGCACAATCAAACCTCTACAAATGATCCAGAACGCTGCAGCACGTCTTTAGCGAGCCCACGTCACGCCTCTCTTCGTCTCTGGCACTGGCTTCCACTCGCTGCTCACATGAAGTTCAAGGCGTTTCTTACAGATCCACCACAGGCTCCACACCTGCTACCTCCACCCACTCTTATGAGTCTACATCCTCACCAGAAGCCTGCGATCGCTAAATGAGCGTAGGCTCATGTCACCATCGCAGAGAGGCACGAAATCACTCTCCAGAACAAATTCATTCACTGTTTCTTGCTGGTGGAATTATCTCCCCACCTTTATCTGGAATGGATGAATGCAGAATCCCTGGAAATATTCAAAAGACAGCTGAAAACTCATCTCTCGAGAGAGCACTTAATCTCATCGTAAAAATTTTTTATCCTCCCCTACTCGAGCTTATATTACTCTGAACAATGTCTGAAACTTGTATTGTGAGCTTCTTGTGTCTATTTGCCTCTTCATGATGACTCACTTGTTGTATTCCTCACTTTGGATAAATGTAGTGTAAATGTAGACTTTTTGTCATAATTTGACTTATCTCATAATTATGACTTTTTGAGTTGTAATTATGACATATTATGTCAATTTCGACTTCTCATAATTATGAATTTTTATCTCATAATGACTTTGTGCATCATAATTTTGACTTTTTATCTCATAATTATGACTGATTTAGTATGTCATAACTTTGAGTTTTTATCAGTTATTGTAGCGTGTATATTCTGTTTTGATTTTAGTTTTCACGTTTGACGCCATTCACCTGTTGCTCTGTGTATTTAAGCCCTCAGTTTGAGTTTGCTCTCTGTTTGGTTAACGTGGTTGTGTTTCTTCACTGTTCTCCCTTGGATTTATTATTAAAGGCTGTTTATTCTTTTGAATTTCCTTCATCGTGTGCTCATAACTACCAGAGCGTGACAATTCGACTTTTTATCTCTTAGTATGCCAATTTCAAATTTTATCTCATAATTATAGCTGGCGTAGTATGTAATAATTTCGACTTTTTATCTCATAATTATGGCTGGCGTAGTATGTCATAATTTCGACTTTTTATCTCAGAATTCTGGCTGGCGTAGTATGTCATAATTTCGACTTTTTATCTCATAATTATGGCTGGCGTAGTATGTCAATATTGATGTTTTATGCATTATGACTTTTTATCTCGTAATTATGACTTAGTTTGTCAATTTAAACTTTTTATCTCATAATTATGACTGGCTTAGTATGTAAGAATTTGACTTTTTATATCATAATTATGACTGGTGTAGAATGTCAATATTGATATTTTATGCATTATTATGACTTTTTATCTCATAATTATGACATAAGTATGTTATAATATTGACTTTTTTATCTCCTAATTATGACTTAGTATGTAATAATTACGACACTGCATGTTAGTTATGACTTTTTATGTCATAATTATGATTTACCAAAGCGAGATCTTTTTTTTTTTCTCACGTTGCAGGAATAGGCTTCCAGATATGACCCCTTTAATTCAAAGCAAACTGTAAAAACTGTGACAGCGCAGCAAGTTTCCGTAACAAAAGCCCCTTTCTAGTGAACTTTGCTTTTATCTAACAGCTTTAATTGGACGCCGCACGCTATTCTCGGCTTTTTACATATCAGGCTTGTTCGAGTTAAAAAAGAGAAGAGGAAACGCTCCTCAGGCTCTTTGCTCTGGAGAGAAGAATGACCTTGAAGAAGGTCGGATACTCACTTCTCAGAACGTCCCCACAGAGTTTCATTAAGTGCTCCTCTGAGGGAGGCTTACCCTGAAACACACATTGAGTCACTCATTAGATGGTGTCTGTACATGAAAAACACACAGCAGCTATCAAAGAAATCATAAGACCTCGCGGATAATAAAGAAAGAAACTCAGTTACACAGTCTTGACCTCAGGCCTTAGTAGATTCTTTCATAACGCCTTTCATGAATCAGCCGAAGTAACGCGTCCTGACACTGCCCCGGCCCATGCCGTGGTTTGTTTACCATTTGTTTATTTCTTCTGAGAGAAAATAGCTGGTGGCTATAGCAAAAAATTTAATTGCGATCATGTAGTTCTGAGAAATGAAAGAAAACTCACAGGCTTCCCTGGAAAGCCCGGAGCGCCGGGTTGCCCGGGTAAACCATCGTGGCCAGGGAATCCGCGCGGTCCGACCACACCGACGTGTCCCACGTCTCCCTTATGGCCATCAGGACCTTTGACCCCAGTCTCGCCCGGCGTACCTTTCTAGTGGATTGAACACATGATGTTGTTTCAGCCGACAGCCATTCTTCATGCAAGTGAGATTATTGCATTTAACAGCAGATTAGAGCTGCACAATTCATTAAATTAACTTCAAAATCACGATGTTCGCATATTAATTTCTGTGCAGGACATTACATCGGATAATATCATTTGAATGAAAGTAAGTTAATAAATATTTTATTGTCTATTACTGTATTTGTTATTATTTACAGTATTTAGGAGTATTTTTAATTGGCTTTTTAATTTTAGTTGATGTACTTTTTTTTTAGCTTTTATTTATTTATATTTTATATTTATTTATTTATTTATATATTTATTTATTTTATATATTTATATTTATATTTTTTTAGTACTTCAGCATATTTTATTTCAGTTAGTTCCGGATGCAACATTAAGTTTTTCCATCTATATTTATATATATCAGATTTTTATAAATTCATAAAAGTGATTATTTATGGTGATAACACTTTACAATAAGATCTGTTAATTAACTTTAATGCATTAACTTACATTAACAATAATCAATTAATTTGTTAAAGTATTTATTAATCTATATTTATATTAGTTAGGAAAAAGCGACTGTTTAAAGTTAGTTCATGTTCATTACACAATATTAACAGAGACAAAAAAAAATAAATTTGACTTTAAATGTTGAAATTAACATTAGCAAATAATAATAAATGCTTTAGAATTATTTTTTTATTGCTAGTTCATGTTAACAAATATATACTAAAAAATGCTGGGTTAAAAATAACCCAGGTTGGGTTAAAAAAGGACAAACCCAGAAGTTGGGTTAAATGTGCTGGGTAACCCAACTATTGATTAAAAATGACTATATGGCCGGCTTCAAATGAACCCAAAATAGGTTGTAAAATTAAATGTTAATTTCTAACCCAATCACTGGGTTTGTCCATTTCTAACCCAACTTGGGTTGTTTTTAACCCAGCATTTTTTTTCGAGTGTAGCCTCTATTGTAGAGTAGTTTTAATTAACAACAACAACATTGGAAATATTCCACAATATTCAAGGAGACTGAAAAACAAGGATTTTTTCAGTGAAGCGGGAGTATGAAATGTTAAAGATTAAATCTCAATATTTGTCCAAATAATCACAATCAGACTTTCTGACCCAATCGTGCAGCTGCGGTGTGGAGTAAACACACAGAACGGAAATATTTAATGAGTCTCTTTGGAGGAAAAACACATTCTTTTAAAGGAAGCGAGTGATTTGCATACACGTCTGGTGCTGATTTGCCCACAAACATGAAATAATAAATATACATAGAAAATTTGCAGTAGTTTACGCAGCCTGACAGCACACTGAGTCCGGCTCAGATGAAGTGTCAAGCTGTCAAACGTAAAGGCGTTGTGGACGTGCTTCACAGCACTCAGAAGTGCTCCGCCGTCCCACACGTGCTCCAGGAGGCGGAGACCATCTTGTTTCTTGTGTAAAATAGGCAGGAAAGCTTTAAATGTGACAAACTGTAGCTCTACAAACCTGTCCTTTGCTCCCTCTGGGTCCGACTTCACCCTGGATCAGGAGGAAAGAGAGAAAGAGGAAACTTCAAATCAGAGACGGTTTTAAACGCACAGGCTCAATCATCACAGGGGGTGACAGGAGGAAACATGCCGACATGTCATTGTCCGGCTAAATGAATGTCGCTCTGATTGTAGATATTGGTTATAGAATCAGTAATACATTTAAAGAGACTTTCCCTCCTAAATGGCTGTGATGTTGAAGTGTTAGGACGGATCTTTTTCATGTCATCTGATTTCATCTCGTTTGAAGATTTCTCATGTTTGCGACGTGTTCTCTGACACAAACGCTTTGTGAGTCAATGTCTGTGACTACAGTTTCTGGGGAGTTGCTGAGCCCAGAAAGCAGGAGTATCTTCTGCAAATTCAAGAATGATTCAACAGGATAAAAGGATCCGAATGTGGCAATTCAGTTTAAGATCTTTGTATTCACTCTCAGAAGAAAAGGTTCTATGTGGAACGTTAAAGCAGCGTTTCTGAGCTCCGGTCCTCGGGAGCTTCTGCACGTGTTGTGTGTCTCTCTTATTTAACACGCCTGACTGAGAGCGTCAGCTCGTTAGGAGAGATTAGAGAGACGGCCGTGTGTGTGAGGACTGGAGCAGACCAACACTGGGTTCCGTCAGAACCTTCATATGTACAACCTTATAGTGGTTCCCATCGTTTTATGGATTTAGTTTTAATGAATTCATTTTCTTTTATTTATTTATTTTTTATTTTAATGAAATTTTATTAAGCAGCTCAAACTCATTTTTTAACCCAGCAAATAGGTTGTTTTCATTCAGTGACTGGGTTGTTTTAACCCAGTGAACGAGTTATTTTAACCCAGCTATTGGGTTGTTTTAATTCAGTGATTGGTTTGTTTTAACCCAGTGATTGGGTTGTTTTAACCCACCGAACGAGTTGTTTTAACCCAGCTATTGGGTTGTTTTAATTCAGTGATTGGTTTGTTTTAACCCAGCAAATGAGTTGTTTTAACCCAGCTATTGGGTTGTTTTAATTCAGTGATTGGGTTGTTTTAACCCAGTGATTGGGTTGTTTTAACCCAGCTATTGGGTTGTTTTAATTCAGTGATTGGGTTGTTTTAACCCAGCTATTGGGTTATTTTAACCCAGTGAGTGAGTTATTTTAACCCAGCAAGAGAGTTGTTTTAATTCAGTGATTGGGTTGTTTTAACCCAGCTATTGGGTTATTTTAACCCAGCGAACGAGTCGTTTTAACCCAGTGAGTGAGTTATTTTAACCCAGCAAGAGAGTTGTTTTAACCCAGCGTGTAGGTTGTTTTAACCCAGTGATTGGTTTGCTTTAATTCAGTGATTGGGTTGTTTTAACCCAGTGAACGAGTTATTTTAACCCAGTGAGTGAGATATTTTAACCCAGCAAGAGAGTTGTTTTAACCCAGTGATTGGGTTGCTTTAACCCAGCTAGGGAGTTTTTTTAACCCAGCAAACGAGTTGTTTTAACACAGTGATTGGGTTAAATGTTTACCCAACCTGCTGGGTAGTTTTATTTAACTCAACTGTTGTTTAAAAATGACTGTACTCCTTGCATAAAATGAACCCAAAATATGTTGGAAATGAACATTTATCAATATGTTTAGTAAATTAATAATAATTAAACAATAAACATTTATTAAATAGCTTATTAATAAATGCTCACCTTTTGATTATTATTGTTGCCTCTAATAATTATGTGACTTTGATTGATTTTAAATTCCTACCGAAGCCATATCATAATTGTTCAGAATTTAATTTGAAACGTGGTTGCGAACAAAATGCAGAATTATATCACTCAAACCTGAAATCAAAGAAATGCACCTGCTATAATTGTAGTTTTTAATAAATAATTCAGTGAATTCATCTTGCAGTTCAACTTCTTAAATTCTGAATTTGGCTTTTCATCCATTCAAACCACAGAAGCGCTGTCCATCTTCACATTTACAGTGCATTAACAGGAGGCGCCCCCTGGTGGATGTGCTCGAGGTGTTTGTACACTTACTGAAAAGCCCGGCATCCCAGGAAACCCTGTGCTGCCTTTTTCACCCTGTAAATGGGAGGAGGTCTGTGTTAGCGGGGGTCCCACGCTCTAAAAGGTTATCATTAGCATTCAAAACCAACGGGTGGCTCCATATAACCTTTACAAGACTGTGTCACATCCCGTTTACTGAGAGATACTGAGCTAACTACACCGAGGGTGCTGTTCCCCACAGAGATTGTTACGGTAAAGTACACAAATCACACTGCGGCGGTTGATCTTGAAATGCAAACATAGGAAAAATCACTAGTAATGAGCATCATCAGGTTAATTTGCTCATCTCTCAATCGTCATTATATGTTTTACGAGCTTTGATCATAAAACTAAGCATTTAAAGTTATTGGCAGATATTTATATGCATTTTACATCAGATCTCACTGATTTGCATTACAAGAACTTAGAAATGAGCAGGGTTACAGGGTGATAGTCAACCTCTCCCACCAAAAAAATTCACACTAAAGCACATTAATGCTTTGAAAAGATCTGGGTTGGAGTTCTATTTGAGATCTGAGACAAATCTAAATTTGTGTTGAAACCAAAACTAGACCTTTGATGAATCACACACAGCATTGGTAAAAAAGCACTTTTTAAAATGTGACGGAAATGACAAAGGATCCACCTGAATGCCTCTGGGTCCAGATTCTCCTCTCTCTCCCTGAAAAACAAAGACACATCAGTGTAACTTCTCCTTCTCCACTACAGGAGAACAGAGTTCTGTAGCATATCAATCAAAAACTCAATTTAATGAGCTGAAGAGCCTGTATATCAAGCATATCTTCCACTCCAGCAGTCATTTAGCAGACACTTTATCCAAAGTGACTTAGAATAGATTTATCACAGTGACAGCGCTGCCACCTTTCACACATACGACTGTATATATGAATATGCATGTATAGCCTACACAAAACATGTTACTATTGTGAGTAGCTACATCACCGCGCTGTTTTGGATCATGGTAGCTGGTTTAGGTGTCTGACCAGCCAGACCAGCAGATGCTGGGGTTTGTCAAGATTTCGTAGACCACCGTGGTCAAGCGTCCAGCTGGAAATCCAGATCATACCGGTTTCAGCTGTAGATTGTTTATGATGTCCTGAAGCGTTTAGTTGGATGTTGATCAAACGTCGCCGATGACCAAACAAATGCTTAATTATTCACTTGACAGACACTTTTATCTAAATCAAGCCACATCAGGGAATCGAATGACCTCGATGTCGTCAGTGTCATAGACAGCTTCATTTCAAGATTTGGTTGTACAGCTTCGTTTATTCATCAAGAACGCATTAAATTATGGAAGCTTGTTTCTCACATATCTCGCAATTCTGACTTTATATCTCGCAATTCTGACTTTATATCTCGCAATTCTGACTTTATATCTCACAATTCTGACTTTATATCTCGCAATTCTGACTTTATATCTCGCAATTCTGACTTTATATCTCGCAATTCTGACTTTATATCTCGCAATTCTGACTTTATATCTCGCAATTCTGACTTTATATCTCGCAATTCTGACTTTATATCTCGCAATTCTGACTTTATATCTCACAATTCTGACTTTATATCTCGCAATTCTGACTTTATATCTCGCAATTCTGACTTTATATCTCGCAATTCTGACTTTATATCTCACAATTCTGACTTTATATCCCACAATTCTGACTTTATATCTCACAATTCTGACTTTATATCTCGCAATTCTGACTTTATATCTCACAATTCTGACTTTATATCTCGCAATTCTGACTTTATATCTCGCAATTCTGACTTTATATCTCGCAATTCTGACTTTATATCTCGCAATTCTGACTTTATATCTCGCAATTCTGACTTTATATCCCACAATTCTGACTTTATATCTCACAATTCTGACTTTATATCTCACAATTCTGACTTTATATCTCACAATTCTGACTTTATATCTCACAATTCTGACTTTATATCTCACAATTCTGATATCTCGCAATTCTGACTTTATAACTCACAATTCTGACTTTATATCTCGCAATTCTGACTTTATAACTCGCAATTGTGACTTTATATCTCGCAATTCTGACTTTATAACTCGCAATTGTGAGACTTGTGTAAGAATTGTGAGATAAAAAGTCGCAATTATACCTTTTTTATTTTTTTTATTCAGTGGTGGAAACAAGCTTCCTTATTAAATTTATCAAAAGTGACAGTAAAGACATTAATAACATTAAAAAAGTTACTCTGAACATTTTTTATTCGTCAAAGAATCCTGAAAAATAAAATGTATGACGGTTTCCACAAAAACATGAAAAAGTTTTCAACATTGATAATAATCATAAATCATATCAGAATGATTTCTGAAGGATCATGTGACTCTGAAGACTGGAGGAATGATGCTGAAAATGCAGCTGTGATCACTGGATATAAATTACACTTCATAATATATTCACATAGAAAACAGCAATTTTAAATTGTAATAATATTTCACTGTTTTTACTGCATTTTTGATTAAATAAATGCAGAAGAGACTCTTTCAAAATACCAAAACTCCCCAAACGTTTGAACGCTGGAGCATGTGGAGGTTTTCTGATGTTTATGGATTACCTTGTTTCCTTTAAATCCAGGAAGGCCCATCGCACCTTGAACTCCTGGAAATCCCGGCTCGCCCTGGTCACCCTATGGGATTCACGATACATCTGAGAATAAACTCTTCACCTCATTTATCCAGGAGAGCTCTGAATGCTAACATCACAAGTGCGTGACTAACTGCACAAAATCAGAGCTACCAAAAAGACTCTTACCTTTTGACCTGCCGTACCAGGATCACCTGCACTGCCTTTTTCTCCCGCACTGCCCTGAACACAGACAACAAGCCAAATGAGTCAACATGCACAAACACACACATGTGATCCACTCAAAACCAAAACCCTCATGCAATTCCTCCATTATAACTTGGCTAGAAGAAGCCATTTGTTACCAGGAACAGATAGAAGACTATTAATCACAGTAAACGCTAAAGGAAATGCAGCAACAAAATGATTCTTCTGTAATCCATTTGATAAGGGCATAATTCCAGGAATGGAATAAATGTAATCTCAGCATGGCTATTCCCACCGGATTCAACTCGAGGTATTAGCATAATTGCTAAAGGTGATGTTTGGAGCAGACCAACCTTGGGTCCGTGGAGTCCGTCTGCTCCAGGGGCCCCAGAAGAGCCCGACGCGCCCTGAAGGATTTAATCAGACAGAGTTAAACACCGACTGAAGCGGCCAAAGCTGATAACACACATGTCTCTCTCTACAAATAAAGCTTCAGCACAACTTCAGACCAAATGAACTGGACTGGAAGTGATGATGTGGAAAAGAATTACAGACGAAAAAGGAAGTTATTCAGTCAACGGCAACACTTTAGTTTAGGGTCGTGCATATTACTAGGATTTTGGCTGTTTATTAGTCCTTATAAAGCAGATATTAATGCCTTATTCTCCATGAATCCTACCAATCCCTAAGCTTTACTAACTATTAATAAGCAGTAATTAGGAGTTTGAGGCAAAAGTCATAATTAATAGTGAGAATTCGACCCTAATCTAAAGTGTGACCCAATCAACTTACTTACATTAAGAATAAATATTCCACTTAGTTTAGGTCAGCACAACAGGAACAAAACAAATGAATAAATAAACAATAAATAATGTTTTGCTGAGCCAACTTAATAAATGTAAGTTCCTGTGTCATCCTCACCAGACACGTCTTTAATGTACTAATGCTCCCGATTCCCATACTATCCGTCCCAATCGGAGTGTGTTGGAATGAGTGTTCCAAAGATACATGGATGGTCTAGTTTTTCCGGTTAGAATCCGAAGTTGTACGCACTCTAACGGCTAATATTCCCACAACTTATTGAACTACAAACACAGAGAAAAAGTGTTAGAAAAGCTACAAATGTGGGGAATGTGTGAGAAAATTAGATTTTTTATTTATTTATTTATTTACTTATTTTAATGAAATGGAAGTACTATATTTTAGTTTTATAATGTTTTTTTTTATTTATTGAGTATTTTTAGGGGATTTTATTGTACAAAATGATATTTATGGAATGGTTATGATATATTTATTGAGTAAATCTTCAAAGCTTTGGATCACAGACTGAAATTTGGTATTTTTTTCACAGATTGCTGAAGTGAAAAAGTTTGTGTTTATTGTTATGAAAAATGCATAAAAAAATTACATTTTGTATGAAATTTATATTTCTCATTATTTTGAGATACTAAGTCATTATTATGAGATACTAAGTCATTATTATGAGATACTAAGTCATTATTATGAGAAAGTTTCTCATTATTTTGAGATACTAAGTCATTATTATGAGAAAGTTTCTCATTATTTTGAGATACTAAGTCATTATTATGAGATGTTAAGTCATTATTATGAGATACTAAGTCATTATTTCGAGATACTAAGTCATTATCATGAGATGTTAAGTCATTATTATGAGATACTAAGTCATTATTATGAGATGTTAAGTCATTATTATGAGATACTAAGTCATTATTATGAGATACTAAGTCATTATTATGAGATACCAAGTCATTATTATGAGATACTAAGTCATTATTATGAGATGTTAAGTCATTATTATGAGATGCTAAGTCATTAATTCGAGATACTAAGTCATTATCATGAGATGTTAAGTCATTATTATGAGATACAAAGTCATTATTATGAGATACAAAGTCATTATTATGAGATACCAAGTCATTATTTTGAGATACTAAGTCATTATTATGAGAAAGTTTCTCATTATTTTGAGATACTAAGTCATTATTATGAGATGTTAAGTCATTATTATGAGATACTAAGTCATTATTATGAGATACCAAGTCATTATTATGAGATACTAAGTCATTATCATGAGATGTTAAGTCATTATTATGAGATGCTAAGTCATTATCATGAGATGCTAAGTCATTATTTCGAGATACTAAGTCATTATCATGAGATGTTAAGTCATTATTATGAGATGCTAAGTCATTATTATGAGATACTAAGTCATTATTTTGAGATACTAAGTCATTATTATGAGATGTTAAGTCATTATTATGAGATACTAAGTCATTATTATGAGATACCAAGTCATTATTATGAGATACTAAGTCATTATCATGAGATGTTAAGTCATTATTATGAGATACTAAGTCATTATCATGAGATACTAAGTCATTATTATGAGATACTAAGTCATTATTTTGAGATACTAAGTCATTATTATGAGATGTTAAGTCATTATTATGAGATACTAAGTCATTATTATGAGATACCAAGTCATTATTATGAGATACTAAGTCATTATCATGAGATACTAAGTCATTATCATGAGATGTTAAGTCATTATTATGAGATACTAAGTCATTATTATGAGATACTAAGTCATTATTTTGAGATACTAAGTCATTATCATGAGATGTTAAGTCATTATTATGAGATACTAAGTCATTATTTTGAGATACTAAGTCATTATCATGAGATGTTAAGTCATTATTATGAGATACTAAGTCATTATTATGAGATACTAAGTCATTATTATGAGATACCAAGTCATTATTATGAGATACTAAGTCATTATTATGAGATGTTAAGTCATTATTATGAGATGCTAAGTCATTATTTCGAGATACTAAGTCATTATTATGAGAAAGTTTCTCATTATTTTGAGATACTAAGTCATTATTATGAGATGTTAAGTCATTATTTTGAGATACTAAATCATTATTATGAGATGTTAAGTCATTATTATGAGATGTTAAGTCAATGTTAACGTTTCTTGTTATTACGAGATTTATTTTTTCTGAATAGTATTACTTTGTAACTCATTATTATGAGAAAGTTTCTCAATATTATGACTTACGGAATTTTTTTTTTTCTCAACAGTGGTGGGAACGGGCTTCCATAGGTTTGTGTTCACATGGCAAGTGCCAAAATCTTTACCAAGTTTCCTACTATTCCAATGAAATAAAACAATCTAAAAAAAAAACAAATGTGAAATTTTTCGGTCACAGTACAAAAGAGAAGTGAAGTAAAAATAGTAAAGTAGACCCTTGGGGTAAGATGGGCCACCAGAATTGGCACAGAAGGAAATATTGTTACTACTGTTTTGATTTCTAAATGTAAAACTTACTGTAATTAATGGAGTTATTAATAAACATTTTACACATATATGCTTCTCTTTAAAACCTATTGAGTGAAATCATTCCATTTGAATTCATATTGTTGCTTTTATGACATTTAATTAAAATATGCACAATTCAATAGGCATACATTTGCATTTAAATTAATCTTTTATTTTCCTTTTCTGCCATTGAATAATTATTCAACTAAATTGTCAAAATACAATTTTAATTTGAATAATTCTTTAGTATTTTACATTAATGACACTTTGAGAAACATATAATCTTACCTTACATTTTCAGACTAACTTGGCAAATGTTTCTATTTCTAATATCACATATTTTTGGCTGAACTATCAGCGCATCTGATCCAGTATGTTAAATGTTCACAGTACGGTACACACCTAATTGTTTTGATTTTATTTTTTAGATTTCAAATATATCTCAGTATGGTGTTTCTATCAAACAAATGAGCAAATTGCTGTTTTATCCATACTCGGGTGTGGAGAAATGTGTCCTGTGAGAACTCTACAGACTTCTCAAGCCCCACTAGGTGGCAGCATCACGTCCTGTGACGCAGGCCGAGTGTTTCTGGCCATCAGAGGTCAGCCTAACATTGTTTAGCCGCCGCTGTGTAACACAGTCCCCAGACTGATCGCTGCTTAACGTCTGACCTCTGTCCAAATTGCTGTTTTTCCTCTCTGGCTTTGAGCTGCGGGTCTGATGAGCAGCTCTACAGCTGTCTGGGACACCATCCAATCCAATTTCTCTGAAGTGTCCAATTTTAACGGGTCAGTTGACACAATGAGAGGGTAAAGAGGTAAGCCTGATGTATTCTGGCGGGACGTTTACTCACCGGAGGTCCTCTCGGTCCAGGTGACCCTTTCTGGCCAGCTGCTCCTCTCGCACCCTGAAGCCCGGAGAAGAGACGCATTTATTCAATTAAAGACTGTTTCTGTTGAATGATGCGTTTTAACCTCGTTTATTCATCTCACACTGATATTCACCGTTAAAAATGTGGATTGGACAGTGATGAATCTCACAAAACCTGTCCAAGTCACATTCCATTGCAAAAGCACAGGAAATAATATTTAAAATGACAGTATAAAACATAAATACATTAATTAATTATGAAAAATGATGGTAACCTTTCACAATAAGGTTCATTTGTTAACACTAAACGTATATATTTTTGGTGTGACGTGTGTGAGTTCATACCTGCGGTCCGTTCGCTCCTGCTTCACCGGGAAGCCCGCGGATTCCCTGGAGAAGAGAAGATACGTGAGCGTACGCTCCATGTTCCGTCTAACGCTCTGACGGATGGGACAAGCGCGGCTCATGACCTCGTGTTTCGCACACGGTCGGGATCGAGGCCCGATGTGATTCATCACTCATCGTGTTGCTGTTATTACAGCATTACCAGGACGCCACTCAATTAAACCTACACTCTGGAAAAGCTATCGCTCAAATGGTCGCCTGCCAAGAGAAAGGACACAATTGACTCTCTGACATTCACACATTTTCAGTGTCTGTTTTTCTAGTCCACTAAAAGACTTTAATTGAGATCCATTAAAAACTTCCTCCGTCCATCTGCTTCTTCTGAGGCTCCAGCGATGCTCCTCATTCAGCAAAAACTGCACCGAGATTTTCCTCAAGAGTCGCTATAATATCATGAAATCTCTACAACACTCGGGTGTTGTGGTAAAAAAGTGACCGGCCTGCTTTTAAATCTCTCGTTATGACCAAATATTGTTTTTGTGAGCTTGTTTTCAGCAGGTTTTACATTTATTTTTGGAACCGATCGATTATCTGAGCTTATGTACCTCATTCTTTGAGCTATTAAAAGCGTTATTTGTGGATAATTTTGTCAATTTTACACAAAAAAAGTATTTATAAGAGTGTGCACTCGCGTGCTTTAATGTTTAAGCAGGAGATTTATTCTGGAATGTTTTTATTTTGTGCAAAATGGCACAAAGTCACACCAGTGGTGTTCACGGTCAAAACTGACCCGACAGAAAAATAACTGATAAATCTCTGGTTACACTGTTTTATCACCAAATATTGCATTCGATCTTTGTTTTCTTTCAGTTAGGACTGGTTTTGTGTTTATTTTTGAGCATGATGAACGTTCCTGAACACTGATCGCTTCTCTGATTCTCTCATTCATTTTCAACGGACGGTCATTTTTGACCAATATAAGCTCAGATCAATGAGGCCTACGGTCAATCAGCTCCAAAAATAAACACAAAACCTGTCCTAAATTAAAGAAAACAAAGAATGAATCCAATATTTGGTGATAAAGCAGCGTAACGAGAGATTTATCAGTTATTTTTCTGGTATATTATACACCACTGGTGTGACTTTGTGCCATTTTGTACAAAATAAAAACATTCCAGAATAAATCTCCTGCTAAAAACATTAAAACACGCGAGTGATAAACAGCACAATTTATTTGATATTTAATGTAAATGTACTTTCAAACAGATCAGCTCAGGCCTTCGATCGATCAGTTCCAAAATAAACACAAAACCTGTCCAAACTGACAGAAAACAATATTTGGTGATAACGCAGCATGATGAGAGATTTAGAAGCGATTTTTTTTGCATGCCGGTCATTTTTGACCATGAACATCACAAGTGTAACAATGTGGGGAAAAAACAACACTAAAAAAGTATCAAAAAATATTTGGGAAGTTGTTTGACTCATTTTTAATAAATAAACATTTTTGGGTAATTCTGCTGACATTTTTACTCCTGTAAAAGACCCTAATCATTTATGACTTTTAATTGCTTCATTATAATTATATTTATTTATATTATTATTATTATTATTGATCAAAAAATGCTACTATGGTAATAAGAACCACCAATAAAAACTTTTTATTGCAACAAAATATCTCATATTTTACATTAAAGTATCAAAAAATGTTTGGGAAGTTGTTCGACTCTGGGTGAATAAACATTTTTGGGTAATTCTGCTGACATTTTTACTCCTAATCATTTATAACTTTTAATTGCTTCATTATAATTATATTTACTTAACATTATTATTCTTCTCATTATTATTTTTGATCAAAAAATGCTACTATGGTAATAAGAACCACCAATAAAAACTTTTTATTGCAACAAAATATCTCATGTTTTACATTAAAGTATCAGAAAAAATGTAAAACATTTGAATAATTCATCAGCTGTTCTGTTTGAAAACGCTGCTTCTTTTTGTGCTCTGATAATGGAAAATACCTTTCCAGATGAGTGCCGTTCTTTCAACACCCGACAACTACCAGTATTTACAGCAAAAAATGAAACGCGAGACCCAAACGCCTCGTCCTTCCTCCCACACCTGATGAGGATCTAGAAAGAAACTCTCTCTAGTTTCAGAGGGTCCCGCATCCCAACATCCTGACGGTCTCGCACCTGCGCCTGTCGCCCAGATGTTTGCATTCAACGAATCTTCTGTTGTAGATTCATAAGAAGCACGTGACCGGATCCGCTCCGAACAGCACCTGTCACGGCAGAAGCGTGGAGGAAACGCGTCCGTGTTTGATTCGAGCGCCTCCAGAGATTACACCACCGAGGGTAAAATACAGGGGAATAGTCGCACGGCTTTGAAATGGAGATGCCTGCATATTATCCAGCCTTAATGAGTCATTTCATAGCGAGCGGCCTCCATCGATCGCGCTTCACTCAAAGGCTCTCCTTCTTTCAGAGACGCTGAATTACATCAAAAAAACTTCTGAGGTTTAATTTGAGAGGAAACACTGCAGAAGGAAGGAGAGCGAGACTGTAAATGTAATTACGTGCGAGATGAAAGCTGTCACACCTGACTCCAGAAATGAGTCCGGCGTTCATTTGCCAGGTTGACATGATGTAATAATTAGTAGCAGGAAACGACTTATTAGCGAATCACAGCTCTGCTTTCAAGAGCGAGGCGGAAGTGTCCGAATCTAACGGACTGATTCGGCCGAAGCTGCTCATTACTGGCGTTTAACAGTATTTATACAACAGATATTAGTACAGCCATACGGACGCCTCGCACAAAATCTGCCAAGAGGTGTTTGGGTCAGACTGCGGCTTAATATCAAAAGAGAAAAAAAATATGATATTTTTCATGAGTAAAACAAGGCCTTATTTAGGGTATTAAAGCGTTAGTTTAGCCAAAACTGAGATTTCTGTCATGAATTCCTCTCCCTCATGTCACTCGTTCATCTTCAGACACACATGAAGATGTTTTTGATGAGGTTTATGACTCATAGATCAATATAATCCACACTTTCAAGCTCCAGAAAGGAAGTAAAGACATGATTAAAACAGTCACGTGATGCAGTGGATCAAGAGACCACAATAAAAGCATATAAACAACACAAAAATAACTTGATTCAAGAATCTCAACGTTCTCTCTGTTTACGTCCAGCACTTCCAGGTTCTCCTTCAGAATGCCGACTCATTACTGGCCGCGTCGTGCTGGTCATGTGATCAGCTTCGGCCAATACTGAGCCGGCGTTCAGACGTAAACTCCGTTACCTGTGTAAGGATAATGAAGAGATTGTTGAATAAAGTTATTATTTTAGTTTTCTTTGTCCACACAGAAAGTGTTCTGGTCTCTTGATCCACTGCATCACGTGACTGTTTTAACCATGTCTTTACTTCCTTTCTGGAGCTTGAAAGTGTGGATTATATTGATCTATGGACGAGTCATAAACCTCATCAAAAATATCTTCATTTGTGTTCTGAAGATGAACGAGTGACATGAGGGAGAGGAACTCATGACAGAATTTTGTTTTTTTGAGTGAACTAAGCCTTTAAGATTTTTTGCTTTATGACAATATTTAATAAAAAAAAAATATGCACTTGAAAAAAGAGAAATCTAATTTCATTTTACAAAGCAAAAAACAAAACAACTACTAATAATTATTTAAATCAATGTTTTGGGGTCAGTAAGATTTGTTACTGTTTTTGAAAGAGTCTCTTCTGCATTTATTTGATCAAAAATACAGTGAAACAGTGAAATATTATTCCAGTGTAATTTATAAATTCCTGATTTATTTATGTATTCATTTTTATGTTTTATAAAGTTCAATTTTGTGTACACTATCGTTCAGATTCTTAATGTTTTTGTCTCTTCTGCTCACCAAAACTGCATTTATTTGATCAAAAATACAGTAAAAACAGTGAAATATTATTCTAATGTAAATCATCAGTTTTCTATGTGAATATATAGTACAGTGTAATTTATTCCTGAATTTTCAGCATCATTACTCCAGTCTTCAGAGTCACATGATCTTTCAGAAATCACTCTGATATGATTTATGATTATTATCAATGTTCATATTTCTGAGGAAACTGTCATACATTTTATTTTTCAGGATTCTTTAATGAATAGAAAGTTCAAAAGAACAGCGTTTATTTGAAATAGAATCTTTTGTGACATTATACATGTTTTCACTGTCACTTCTGATCAGTTTAATGCGTCATCAGTGAATAAAAAATGCATTTGAGAAAAAAAACAGTGGACTTATAGTAATGGAGAATGATGACAACGCAAAAAAAGAAACGACAAAGCTTAAATATATAGAAAATATTTTGATAGTGAATAATCCAGTATGAAAGAACGTGTTGTATGGTGTGATGTGTGGCGTGTTGAGTGGGAGCAGCGCTTCCTTCAGACCGCAGCGCTTTATTAAGTGTGTGGGCGACATTAACAAGCAAACCAGGCTTGTATATTTTCGTGCTCTGCTGCCAGTTTCTCCACTCCACCGAGGCTCGATGTTCATCTGACATGCAATTATTTCATCTCGACTGCATGTATGGATTGAACTCAGATGTAGATCAAATATAAAATCCATTTTTCTCTCATTTGAGCATGCAAACAAAGCTAATGCTAATTGACGACAGATGTAAAGCCGCCCACATCTGAGGCTGTAATGTGTAATTAAATTTTAACCTGTTCTGTGGAGGATGCTAAACGGCCTCAGACTCAAATAAAATAAATATTTTGTGTGTCAAATGAGCAGGATGTTTTGACATGGAAACTCTCGGCTGTTGTGGAGAGTGATGGGAATGTCAGATTCCTCCAGTCTTTTCTTTACTCAGGCTTTATAAACAAAACACAATTTCATACGGGCAACTCTTTGGTGACTCAACTTCAAATAATATTTTACCAAAACAAATTTATAAAATGATAAAGAAAAATTATAGACCTATTTTGTATTTACAAAGAGCGATGATGTTTATTCGGAGTCTACCTGGAGACAGACTGAAGTTCTGCAAACAATGAAAAAGGGCTGATTTGGAGTTTATATCTCACAATTCTGATTTTTGTTTCATGCAAATGCAAGTTTATATCCCTCAATTGTTTGATGGAAAAACTATTGAGAGATATATTCAGACGTTTATATCCTGCAATTTTTAATTTTTTCCCCACAGGATTGTGATATAAACTCACAATTGTGAGTTATAAAGTCCGAACTGAGATATAAACATGCAAAAAAAAAAAAAAAAGAAAAGAAAAACTTTATAGGGTATGTTTATCCCTCTGGTGCTCTTTGGTCATTTTTTACTGCACAATTTTACATTTTGTTTTTTTAGAGTTATTTACTTCATTGGAATGGTACGAAACATGGTAAAGGTTTTGAACACACACACACACACACACACACACACACACAAAAGGTTGAAAGATCCTGAAAGAAATGAGCACATTGGAAATCAATGGGAGATGAATTTCATCTAGTGGAAGCGTTTGGTACTGCGGCCGAACGAAATCTGACTGAAAGCTCATTTTTGGAGATATCAACCTCAGATTTGAAACACAACTCATTTAGATTTATGTATTTGATTTGCTAGAAGTTTTAGAGTAAAACGCATTTTTTAAAAATATATATTTCATATAAAAATTTAATATTTTTGTGCATTTTTCACAATAATGAACGTTAAATTCTGTAACATTTTAAAACTTTTTTGACTTCCGCAATAATTTTCCAAGTGTCATCTTTATTAAAACAATTGATCAAAATTAAGTCTGTGCTCTATAAAGCATTCAAAATATATGACAGTTTACGTTGGAAATTTTGTTTTCAGCTCAAAAAGTCAATAAATAGATTATAACTACAGCATAAATACATTTTAGTATCATTAAATCCCCTAAAAATACAGAATATTAAATAAAAAACATTACCAGAGTAAAATATAGCACATTCATTTCATTGAAATAAAAAAAATGTTCATTTTTGACCAACACGCGAAGAGCACCAGAGGATTAAAAGTTTATTAAAAGTTATCTATGTAAAATGTTAATATATATATATATATATATGTTATAATATAATATAATATTATTTCATCTGCTCTGTATTTACAGTACATCCCCTATGAACTGCATGTGTGAATATTATGTAGACTTACTGTTTACATCAAAATAATTCTATAATTTTAGAATAATCATTGCAGGTTTCATCAGTCCAGACAGTGAAAACATAAACGTCTGCATTTAGCTTCAAATTTTTTGCATTCCGATTCTGAGTACAAAGGCACAACGAAACATTTTTCTCTTATTCTGTGAATTTTGCTCATTTTTCCCCACTTGTTACCGCTATACGTGCACATCTGCAAATGATGTAACTGTGACGTCTGATCTATATTCATATCAATTTAAAATGACTATCTTGTTCTTAAAACATATCCTCTTATTATAGTTTTTATCAAACCGGCTGAATAAAAAATGCAGTTTCACTCTCTGACAGTAGGTGGCGCTTCTGAAACATCATAAACGCAGCTGCGCTCTTGAGAAATGCTTTTTTCATGACAAACACCATTAAAAACACCACAAATTAAACATTGTCATAATTCATCTCAGTTTATCTGTGGTATTCTTTGATTGCGAATCGACGCACGCCTGTAGAAGGTGCGACAGCACCACGTTTTTACCGTGAAAACGTGCAGCGTTCTCATTTATTTCATTAAATCATCACCTTTTGAAGTGTAATAATCACATCAATCCATATCACGATTCCTGTGCCCGAATTTAAGACCTCTTGAAGTTATAATTAAAGTGAAGAACTGAGACTCGAACCTTCAGGTTACAAGTCTAACCATTAAGCAACAACTGCCCCATTAAGACTATATTTTAAGACTTTGTATGGCCGTTAATTTGTCTTTTGGAAACTAACGAAAGGGATTGTCAGGTTTTTGACACTTCTCATTATAAAGGAGTCAGTCAACATGAGTAAAGGATGTTTAATTGGATTAAAAATGTGGTATTGAATACATGTGACACAACACACTTAACAAACGCAGCTTTTGTTCAACAGGATAAAAGCAGAAGAAGAGCAGAAGCGACTCACCGGAACACCTTGCGGTCCATCTGCGCCCGGAAGCCCGACATCTCCTTTCTCTCCCTGAGGAACAGACACAACAGATGTGTTGATCAACAATTCACTCTTCAGATCTGAAACTGTTTAACTGTGGCTCTCACAATCACTTTTAAGATGAATAACAAGTTTAAAAACACTCTTGGAAAAAAGTTAATGCTCCATAAAGGGTTTGAAGTTAAACGAGAAACATATTTAGAAGTATGTGACTTTATATTAAAGTGGCTTTGTGTTTGTTTTGTTGAAAGGTGCCAGATCTCACTGGACGCATAAAACAGAGCCTTTCACTGCAAAACAAGCTGGCAGTGATGTGCATGAAAAGATTTATTCTCGTAACATCTTTTGTTTGTCTTTTCTATTTTCTTAGTGTTTAGTTCTAATAGGATACACTACTAGGATGCATAAATACATACCACATCAGAATTTTGTCTTGTTTTCAAGTAAATGTATCAAAATATATTAAAGGGGAACTTTTCATAAGATGTAATCAGTCTCTGGTGTCTCCAGTGAAGTTTCAGCTCAGATCATTTATTATCGCTTGTCAAATTCGCCTCTATTTGGGTGTGAGCAAAAACACGCCGTTTTTGTGTGTGTCCCTTTAAATGCAAATGAGCTGCTGCTCCAGAAGAGGGCGGAGCTTTAACAGCTCAACAACAACAAAGCTGGAGAATCTCACGCAGACAAAATGAGGAAAGTGTTCAAACTGATGGAGAGACTGAGGAAGAAGTTTCTGAACGGTTAGTGGATAAATTGATGTAGTTGCTGTGGAGTTGATCAACTCATCACTAGCATGTGTCGTCACGTTCATCTTTTCTCCTTGAATCCACCCTCGTTTGTGAAGCAGTCCGGCGTAAAATGACGGCATCAACAACACTCGACTACAACAACTCTTCTTCTTCTCTAAAGCGGCACAACATGGCCCCGCCCCCTTTGTTGTGTGTCCTCGGGGGTGGGGTTTATGTAAATTTTAGAGTTTGTGATGTCACCAACCCAGGAAGAAGCTCATTGTAGTCCTTATCAGCCGTTTAAAAAGCGATTTCTGTAAAAGAAAATATCTCCCTTTTTATTGAACTTTGAGTGTTGTAACTTTGCAGATGTTGATTATGATCAAACAGTAACATTACACACTAACTAAAGTTAAAAAGTGAAATCATAATCAACCACCTCTTTATATACAGTGGGTACGGAAAGTATTCAGACCCCCTTAAATTTTTCACTCTTTGTTATATTGCAGGCATTTAAGTTCATTTTTTTCCTCATTAATGTACACACAGCACCCTATTTTGACAGAAAAACATAATTCTTGACATTTTTGCAGATTTATTAAAAAGAAAAACTGAAATATCACATGGTCCTAAGTATTCAGACCCTTTGCTGTGACACTCATATATTTAACTCAGGTGCTGTCTATTTCTTCTGATTATCCTTGAGATGGTTCTACACCTTCATTTGAGTCCAGTTGTGTTTGATTATACTGATTGGACTTGATTAGGAAAGCCACACACCTGTCTATATAAGACCTTACAGCTCACAGCGCATGTCAGAGCAAATGAGAATCATGAGGTCAAAGGAACTGCCTGAAGAGCTCAGAGACAGAATTGTGGCAAGGCACAGATCTGGCCAACGTCACAAAAAAATTTCTGCTGCACTTAAGGTTCCTAAGAGCACAGTGGCCTCCATAATCCTTAAATGGAAGACGTTTGGGAGGATCAGAACCCTTCCTAGAGCTGACCGTCCGGCCAAACTGAGCTATCGGGGGAGAAGAGCCTTGGTGAGAGAGGTAAAGAAGAACCCAAAGATCACTGTGGCTGAGCTCCACAGATGCAGTGTGAGACGGGAGAAAGTTGTAGAAAGTCAACCATCACTGCAGCCCTCCACCAGTCGGGGCTTTATGGCAGAGTGGCCCGACGGAAGCCTCTCCTCAGTGCAAGACACATGAAAGCCTGCATGGAGTTTGCTAAAAAAAAACACCTGAAGGACTCCAAAATGGTGAGAAATAAGATTCTCTGGTCTGATGGGACCAAGATAGAACTTTTTGGCCTTAATTCTAAGCGGTATGTGTGGAGAAAACCAGCTCATCACCTCTCCAATACAGTCCCAACAGTGAAGCATGGTGGTGGCAGCATCATGCTGTGGGGATGTTTTTCAGCTGCAGGGACAGGACGACTGACAAAAATTAGCGTAGACACCATTCTTCTCCTGATGTAACGAGTACATCCGGTGTTATAGGAAGTGTTCCCGGTTCCGGCTGACCTGATCTATGCAGCCTAACAATCCTTTAACGGATATGAAGACATAAATTGATAATGTCATGTGTATGCCAGGTTAAAGAGATGCGTTTTTAGTCTAGATTTAAACTGACAGAGTGTGTCTGCTTCCCGAACAATGCTAGGAAGATTGTTCCAGAGTTTAGGTGCCAAATAGGAAAAGGATCTACCGCCTGCGGTTGATTTTGATATTCTAAGTATTTACAACTGGCCAGAATTCTGAGATTGTAATAGATGTGAAGGACTATAATGCATTAAGAGCTCACTCAGGTACTGGGGAGCTAAGCCATTTAGTGCTTTGTAAGTAATTAGCAAGATTTTAAAATCTATACGATGTTTAATGGGGAGCCAGTGCAGTTTTGACAGAACCGGGCTAATATGTTCATACTTCCTGGTCCTAGTAAGGACTCTAGCAGCTGCGTTTTGGACCAGCTGTAATTTGTTTATCAAGCGAGCAGGGCAACCACCCAGTAGAGCATTACAGTAATCTAGTCTCGAGGTCATAAACGCATGAACTAGCTGTTCCGCATTTGTCATTGAGAGCATATGTCGTACTTTAGATATATTTTTAAGATGGAAGAATGCGGTTTTACATATGCTAGAAATGTGGCTTTCAAATGAAAGATTGGTATCAAAGAGCACACCCAGGTTCCTAACTGACGAAGACGACTTAACAGAGCAGCCATCAAGTGTTTTTGGTCCAATAATTAGAATCTCTGTTTTTTCTGAATTTAGTAGTAGGAAATTACTAGTCATCCAATTTTTTATATCAGCTACACATTCCGTTAAATTTGAGAATTATTTGTATCATTAGCGTAACAGTGAAAACTAATGCTTTGCTTCCTAATGACATCTCCCAAGGATAGCATGTACAGAGTGAAAAGCAACGGTCCTAGTACTGAGCCTTGCAGTACTCCATGTTTAAAAATATTTAAGTGTATAAATATATTTAAATATAAATATTTAAGAGTGAAAAATTTAACGGGCTCTGAATACTTTCCGTACCCACTGTATATCAAATACAAGATATATCTAATTGAGAAGAAAAACTGTGCAAGATAATAAGAAAATACATGTTAAGTTTAGTTTTGGACCCCATTGATAAATCTATTTTTATATTTTAAAACATTATCCTCATTAAAATGTTAGATGTGCAAACAAAACAAATTTAAAAATAAAAATAATTCAGGATATATTTTCAGAAAACATACAAAGCAATTTGTATTTTTGTCTTGTTTTTTCCAGTAAAAAAAATGATTCATTCAAAAATATTCCACAAATAAATTAAATTAGTGATAAGAATTGTTTTCTTGATTTTTTTTCTTAATTCACTGACATTTATATATATATATATATATATATATATATATATATATATATATATTTTAAGCATAGTCCTTGCTAAACATGTTTGTTTTATGATTATGTGATATACAGTAAATGCCTTAAAAAGTTTTGCCTGCACTTTTTTCCCCAGGAATGACAAGTGAATCATTCCGTGTGTACGGAACACGACTGCATGCGATGACTGACACCATGGCGATTGGTATCCAATAATCTGACCAAATAAATATTACGGCGTCAAAAGACTCAGCAATTTTAAGTAAATCACAGTCGACGGAGATGTTTTGCTTGTGCTTAGAAAGGCTGGTACACATTAACAACCAATTTTTTTTTAGTTTGCACCGCATAGAATTTTTGTAAATGTAATTGTCACTCCCTGTATTTTTGGGAGTTAATTCAGTGGTAGAATACAGTTGTCACTCCTGTAAATGATTGAACTGTGTGTGAACAGATAATAATACAGCACTAAATGTGTGTATGTTGACATTGTGAAGAACATTTTCACTATAAAGAACCTTCGATGGAAAGATTCTATGGATATTAGAAGTTCTTCAAGGAACCTTCGATGAACCTTTCATTTTAACAACGCAAAATAATGTTTATTTCTCTCTCTCTCTCTCTCTTATATGTGCATTTGTGAAGATCAGAGCTGCAGTAGAGCAGGTGGAGAGGAGGCAGACGTCCTGTTCAACTTAAAAAAAGCTAATGTTTGCCCTCCATGAAAGCTTCAAGCACACTCACTATCACTTCAGCTTTGTGAAGCGGTTTGAAAGGCCGGGAGAAAGAGAAACGAGGAGCTTGGCCTTCCAGGACACATAAAAACATCTAAGCAAGCAAACCGTTCATTAGAAGAGCAGAGCGACTGAAAGAGAAAACACAAATGTGGACTGCGGTGGCGTGGAGCTGGACCCAATAACGGCTTCGACTCTGGCCTGACATCTGTAGGTGTGTTTGGCAGCGTAAAACATGTTCTATGGTGCGCAAACATTCAAAGCCTTCAGTTTGTGGAAAAGTCTCAGACATAACACAGTCCGTCCCACTGATGTATGTCCAGCTTTAACACATCATCCATGTAAATGTTTCCTTTCTGTTATTGAGGGATCATTCCTTTTCAACCCAGACGCATTCGAAAAACATGCCTGTGCAAAATGATATTACATCAAGTGCTGCTAAAAGCATGTTCAGTTTTATCAGAGACAGGTGAATGCGATGTTTTATACAGTTGTTTGTATCGCGGCAGTTCAGAGATGAAACACCTACACTGAACCTGACGGAAAGCAAACTCAATCGTGAGGTAAAACATGTGCTGAAGCAACAACGTGAGTTCAGCCACTTCTCAAACACGTGGGCTTCACATTGTATCAGGTGGGCTATCAAGCAAGTTTACTACACCAGAAAAAGCCAAAGATGTGATGCAAACATCAAACTGTATCAATTTACAAAGTGTTTTAAGCTTGGAACGTAGACGAAACCAAGTCTTCATGAATCGACAATCGACAGTTCTAATGTTTATTAACGGCAATGAATTTTATGTACTGGTGTGATTTTTGGAATTTTGAAAATGTATGTGGAGGAATGTTTTTTCTGATGTTGAATTTTGTTCATGTTTGTAATCTTAAAAGACGGACTAAAGTTGGTTTGCTTTAACAAACGCCACTGATTGACCGTACACGCAGTTTCTGCCTGGTTTTCGTTAAGCTAGTTCGGTCATTTCCGGCGAACTGTTAGCTGTCATCCTGTACATCGACACAAAACCATCAACAGCTGACTTTATAATGTTGTGTTTATATTTTAATGCAGTTTTCACACTTGCCTATAACTTTTCAATGCAATAAAGATGATGTTTATGGGAACGTTTGAATAAGAAACGCAGTGTCTGTAATTGGAAAGCAGCACTTTTGTGATGAGCACAAACATGAATTGTTGATCCTTCTGAGATTGTCCTCATGTGTAAACCTGAACGTTTCAAGATGAAGGAAATCCAACATTTGATAGAAAACACTTTCATTTAAAAATAGAATTTTTTCATATTAGCCATTTCCTATAATAGTTTCGCTTTTGATTAACCCTTGTGCATTGTTCAAATTCACGACCCTTTCGTTGTGTTTGTGGCTGAAAACAGCCACTACTTTTAACTGCTTTAAAAATGTATCAGATAATTTTTTTTGCTTAAATCTATTAATCAACCTCAGTCCTGATCAAAACTAGAAAATGTAAAAAAAAAAAAATTCAGGATTTTAACTCTTTAATTGCCAAATTCATAAATGATGTCACTGATTTGGGGAAAAAAACACACAAAATGATTTATTTTCAATATAAAATGTGATTGTGGATTGGATTTTTTTTGCCTTTTATCACAGTCTTGGACGTGTCAAAGATTAGAAACAACATTGGCTTTGATGCATTGTTAGTTTTTGTGCAGCATCAGATTTTAACTTTTTCTCCCTCATTTACTGTTCCTGGCTGAAAACAGCCACTACTTTTAACTGCTTTAAACATTATTAGGTTTAAGGTTAAAGTATGAATTGCAAAATCTCATGAGAAACAACAACTTTTCTTGTTATGACACAGAAAGCGATGAATGACTCAATCATCAATGATTTCAGCACACTCGTGAAATCTCATTTTATTTGATGAATCTAACTATCAATAAATCTTTAGTTTACATGAAAGTGTGAAAACTGATGGTCGAACTGAATTTTGCCGATGAGGAACACTGAGAGACTTTTTTATGTCATCTTACATTTGAATAACTAAATTAGCGACTATTTCAGTGACTATATTCTGATTATGAACTATTACAGTACTGAAGCTGTTAAAGCTCCCTCAGGACACGTGACATTTCACCGGAGGTTTTCCCGCAGACTCATATTACTGCAGAAGCTCCAAGCATACGGTCCATTATGAGCGAAATACTAAGTAAGATAACTGTTCTGAAAATATAATGGGAAAAAAGCCTTTAAAAATAGACTGTGTGCACAAAAATAAGAGGTTTTTACATGGATGTGATATTGCTTAGCAACACTTAACAGTTTCCCACGTCATCCCACTCACATCACATCAGTCTTACATTATAACCAGATGTTCATCCACCTTGAAAAGTGAAGTCCCAATTCTAAAGGAAGATTTAAATGGATTTACAGGCTCAAAAACAAACCTTTTACTGAAGAACAACTTACACATTTCAGCCTCTGGCATTCCTGGAAACATGCTTTATATCAACAGAAGGACAGGTCAAAATGATGTATAATACTGACAGTATATTGTATATGTGCCATAAATATTGTCCATGAGCACAGACATATGCCCAGCTCCATAATTTGAAGTTCATCCACCCTTTGACAAGGGCCTTTCTCTGCTTTCCGGTCCGATTATCTGTTCCATTCCTACTGTATCAGAACACACCTGTTCTTCCTCGGTGAGGAGAGGCTTAGTTCACTAAATATTAATTAGTCAGTTAGTCGCAGGAAGAAAATCTATCCTTTGAAACATGTACTGTACTTCTGCTCACTTTACCATTAACCAGGATTATTATGGTTTAGTAATGTTACACACACTAAAAAATGCTGGACTAAAAACAACCCAAGTTGAAATGGACAAACCCAGCGATTGGGTTGTTTTGACCCAGTGGTTGGGTTAAATATTTGCTCAACCTGCTGGGTAGTTTTATTTAACTCAAATATTGTTTAAAAATTACTATATGGCTTGGTTAAAATGAACCCAAAATATGTTGGAAATTAAAAATCAGACACATAGAGGCAACAATAATAATCAAAAAAATCAAATTTTAAATTTTAAAAAATCAAAATGTGAACATTTATTAATAAGCAATTTAATGAATGTTCATTTCCAACATATTTTGGGTTCATTTTAAGCAACAATACAGTATTTTTTAAATAATAGCTGAGTTAAATAAAACTACCCAGCAGGTTGAGCAAATATTTAACCCAACCATTAGGTTAAAACAACCCAATCGCTGGGTTTGTCCATTTTCAACTTGGGTTGTTTTTAACCCAACATTTGTTTTATGACACGCTTACAGTGAACTTACAATGAATTCCATTCATTTCTGTTCTAGTTCTGTCTGATCTAAACCACTAATATATTAAATTAATACACTATTAATTCAGTTAATTTGTGTTATTGTTAATTGATTAAAATAATTTAACTTGACTAACTTAACTTCGTTAAAATTAAATATAACATTAAAAAAATCATTGCTTATGTTTGTTTGTTTTCCAGTTTCTCTCTTTTTTGAAAAAAAAGGATTAAAAACAAGCAGTTCAGCCATAATTATAGCAGAAAACTGGCAGAAGTCGCTTACCTTGGGGGCTTTGAAAATTGTGCTGGAAAAGTTGAGAATCATGTGACGTCGCGACTGCACAATTACAGACTTTCGTGTCTCAGAGGTGTCGGTTTTTCATATAATTGTCCACATTCTCACAGCATTTCTGGACTAAATTGATTCAGACGTATAATTTCAGGTGTATGATGTGCCAGAAACATAAAAGAAGAAAACCTTGTTTTCCAAAACATCACTTAAATTCCTGTAAATCTATGGTGTGGATGTGTGGTAAAATTGGTGGCAAAGTCTCATATGTAGAGTAGTAAGTAGTAAAATGACTTCAGTACAAAATATATACAAACTATCCAGCTCAGTTGCAGAACTTTGGGAGGTTAAAACATGCTGGATATATCTTCACGTCTGTCATTATGGAGTCAAATCTATAGGAAACTCATTTAAAGTTAAAGCCGTCCCCTAATGCACTAATGCACTAATGTCTGTGTGGAACCAACAAACACACACAAATCTCTCTTGGCCAATCAATTTTGAGGACCAGAAGTAACTGTCGAGTGAGTTGCAAAAGTATATGAGAAAATCGCTATTCACAGCTGAAGCTCTTGATCGCGGGCAATTGTTGGAATTTGCTGCACGATACATACGGTATTATCTTCAAACACTAACATGTAGACATGTATATACTCAGCACTGGGCCTATACACTGAGCTCTTACTGTTAAACAATCCCACCCAGCTGTACACACATGTGGTTTATGCATTTACTGGTCTGGTTTGAGCGCTCTAGCAGCCTTGAATCTGAACGTAAGAGCATGTATATGAACATTTATTTAGCAATAAAGTTTGCAGTTGACTAGCCAATGGTCAGATGTTACACAAACAAAGCCCTTTCAGAGAGTATTTGACATTAAAGCCAGTGCATCTGTGTGGGAGAACAGTGTGAAAAACAACCCTAACCCTAAATTAATCTTTTAAGGTGTTTAGATGTGATTTCTGGAAAATGAGACGCAAGTACTGATTAAGAAAATTCACTTTTGCAATGACAAACGTCCTTCAGAATAATGAATGGCCGTGTGTGAGGGCTGTGGAAGTTCACAACACATAAACGCATGTGTTTGTTTACATGTGTGCGTACGTGCGGTATGTGATTTGATTCCGAAACGGGCTCGAGACACTCCGAAGCTGTAAAACCTCGGCAGTAAAACCCAAAGGCCACATGAAAGTAACCAGAGAGGACTGGTTATCTAGCGTCTCTGAACCAGAGGACCCTCGCAGGGACTGAAGCTTTATATGGCTTTTGTGGTCTTTTAACAGTCCTGAAATCCGAAATGGGGAGGATTTTGACCAACTTTGGAGTTATCTTGGGACTTTTTTTCTCTACTAAAGTTAGGAGCTTGTTTTAAAGAGTTACACCGCAGCATAATTGTTCAAAATCAAAAAAGTGAGAAGTCCTTTGTTTGCTACCCTGAAGTGTTAAACTTTATAGCATCGTCCAGTAAACTGAACCATTTGATGCTGACTGTACATAAAAGACATGTGCACGCAAACTGATGTTCCCTTTCAGTTGAACATCGATTGAGGCTGTGGGAACGCTCTGCTTGATTTCGTCATGTTACGTGTGAAATCGGTCCAATGGGTTGGTGAGACATCAGAGGTGGATGATGCCACGACCAGAAAACTGTAAAGCATGCCCAAAGAGTTCAGCGCTAACTTATGCAAAGCATATGCAGCATCTGGTCAAGTGGTTTTTAGACACCATGAGCGTTCTGCAAGCCTACCAGGTGGATCTGTTAGATGAGGGCAGGGGAATTGGCCCTGACGCAGTCAGAGAGTTGTGTCGGGCCACAGATCTTTCTCTCTGGGACACCAAAGAGACGGCCAGATCCATCGGTCTGGCCACAGAGCAGCACTTATGATTCAATGTAAGTGCCATCAAAGAGAAAGACAAGAGTTTTCATATAGACACCCCACTTTCACCTCCTGGCCACTTCGGAGACGCTGTCAAAACAGTCGTCTAGAGCAGTGGTTCTTAACCTTGTTGGAGGTACTGAACCCCACCAGTTTCATATGTGCATTCACCGAACCCTTCTTAATAGGAAAAAGCGGGGCGTGTCATCACTAATCATATGAGTCGGGTGTGTGTCTTGACCTCCGCCGAACCCCTGAGACTGACTCACCGAACCCCTGGGGTTCGATCGAACCCAGGTTAAGAACCACTGGTCTAAAGGTTCCAGGAGGCCAGTAAGCAGGCGGTGGTAGATCATGTCTAGGCAGGAGCAACCTCAAACACCTAAAGCCAGCTCCTCGCACCATGCCACTTAAAAACAGAGTGTTGCTACCTGAACTCCCTCCAGATAGAAGGGGGATCGGGGAAGCGCTCTCAACCGCAGCCTTTCTAGGGGTAAGACGGCTCTGAGGACCATCATTATTGCCAAGAAGGCTGTGGGAAAGAGGGGGAAGTGGGCACTTTGCTCCCCTGCGTGCCCTCAGTGGGCCGTTTTGCCAACTTGCCACCTCGCCACCTCGTGTGCTTCAGGATGCAGCGGTATACGGCACCTCAGTGTCCGTCCAGAAACGTATCGGCTCTGGGATGCTCGCCGCCTCTGAGGAGGGTCTTTGGTTGTTCCCTGCCAGTTCGCGGCTTCAGGGCATCAAAGTGGTTGCTCAAAAAACTCCAAAGGCCAGTCTCGATGGAGTGGTTCCATTGTAGATTACCTGGCAGTGTGGAAGCTACTGCCAAATATATCTTGCTGAGTCCTGCACACAGTCGAAAAGGGTTATCTATTCAGTTCAGGTCTTGCCCGACCAGATTTATTGGGATCCTTCTTAAAGTGGTAGGCCCCAAGCAAACTTTTGTTGGGAAAGGAAGCCATAGAAAGTGTACTTCCTCCCGACAGAGAAACCGGTTTCTAAAGCCGGTATTTTATCTTTTCAAAGGCTCAGGACCAGGGGGAAATCCTTTTCGCAATATCAAAGGCATGCAGTGATGATTACGTGCTTTGGTTATGAAGAAGAAACCTTGGTTCCTATCCCAAGGTCCCATGTTGAGAGCTCCATGTCGTCACAAAATGCTAATGACGAATGTTTCCCTCACAGGTTGGGAAGCGAATCTAGATGGCCGCTCAACTCAAGGTCTGTGGAGGAGGCATCATCTCTCCTGCCACATCAACTGTCTGGAAATGATGGCTCTCTCTCTTGCTCTCAAGAATTTCCTCCCAGATCTCAGGGGTCACCATGTGCTCATCCACTGAGACAACACATTGCCTAGATAAATCACCAGGGGGGCGCGTCCACTTTGCAAAACTGGCACACCAAATCCTCATGTGGTCCCAGGGAAACTGCTTTCACTCAGGAGGGTGGTACATCCCCGGGTGCCAAAATCAGACAGCCTGTCGAGGCAGGGACTAGTTGCTTGAAGAATGGAGGCTCTACCCCGAGGTGGTGGAGCAGATATGGAAGCTATGTATGGAATAGATATGGTTCAGCCAGGCACAAGTGGATCTGTTTGTGTCTTTAGAGTCCACTCTGGTTCTCCCTCATTCATCCAGCTCCTCTGGGACTGGTTGCTATGGTTCAGACATGGCAAGGCCACGTCTGTACACTGTACGCTCTGCTCCCGGGAGTTCTGGAGAGAGTTTGCCGGGAAAAGGTCCATCTCATCTTGGTTGCCCCACGATGGCCAGGCAGAGTATGGTTTCGGATCTCATGTCTCTCCTCGACGGCTCTCCTTGGGAAAATTCCAGTCAGGAGAGACATTTTGTCTCAGGTGGGGGTCTCAATATTACATCCCCGCCCAGAACCGTGGAAACCATGGGCTTGGCCTCCGAAGGGGCCCAGCTCATAAGTTCTGGTCTCTCAGTTAAGGTTGTTGAGACCACTCTACACTCCAGAGCTCTATCCATGAGGATATTGTATGCCCTGAAATGGAGAGTATTCACTTCCTAGTGTTGTGGTCATCAGCTGGACCCAGTTTACTGTTGCCCTGTGCTGGAGTTCCTGCAAGAGCGATTCACTGCAGGTTTATCCCCGTCCACTTTAAAGGTCTATGTGGAGGCCATAGCTGCTTCCCACCTTCCTTTGGGTGGAATTTCTTTAGGGAGACACCCATTGGGAACACGTTTCCTCTGTGGCACATTATAGCTGAGGCATGCAGTACACACTAGAGTACTAGCTTGGGATCTGGCTTTGGTGCTCCAAGGCCAGTTCCTGGATCCCTTCACACCTATTGAAGAGGTTCCAGTCAATATATAGTGTTGTTCCTCCTGGCTATGATGGCTCTTAAAAGAATAGGAGATTTGCAAGCCCTGTCAAGTTGCCCTTTCAAGCTTTGAATTTGTACCTGGCATGGTGAAAGTGTTTCTTCATCCACGACCGGGTTATGTTCCCAAGGTTCTCACTAATGTGGCTAGATCTATTGTACTACACAGCTTCTGTCCTCGTCACTTTTGGGACTCTGGCCAGGAAAGGAATAATCTGCTTTGTTCAGTTTGAGCTCAAGATGCTTACGTCCCCCATGAGAACATTCCCTGTTATCTTGCCTAGCAAATCATTCGCCACAGTTTTGTACTATGAATGTCTCTGAGGAAGATTTATCAAAAGTTTGAGAGGTACATGGGGTCAAATCTTTGAACAAATCTCTTGGTGTAGGTCAGAAAGTAAATCTTTATGTTTTGTTGTTAGCAAGTTAACTAGATATGTATGACCCCAAGTGTATTTTATGTTTTCTAACTATGAAATAAATGTTGCTTTTGAATGGATAGAAGTTCTGACCACAAAGTCAACACTTTTTTTCTGGTATTTTCTCTGCTTCCATTAATTATTTAAAATGTAATTATTCGAAAGAGATTTTTTTTTATACATATGCTTATTGTTTATAATCTGCACCTGAATAGAACATAAAAAATATGTCATTAGTATTTATACATTTAATTTAAGATGAAGTAGGTCTATAACTATAATTAAAAAATATATATAATACATAAATATTCATGATTTCATTTATAAATAATTGTGTTGTAATTAAAAAAAAACACAACATATAAAATACTTGGCAACTTTCCCTGATAAAAATATCAAGACATTTATGAAAAATATATCTTGATCTGAGAATGCAAATTTGGATAAAATCTACTGCTGTTAACTATATAGCTATAGTTATTATAGCTTGCTTAAATTTATGTGGTTTTATTATGTTCACCCAACAGTTAACAATTTTGCTCTGAAAGATAAAATTAACCAAAATTATCCTATTATCACAGTTAGAGCATGGAGTGCAAAAAGGTGTTGAATGCAAATTTGGAGAAAAATTTGGAGCAATTTCCAAATCATTTCCATATTTTTGTTTGCAAAAATCAAATGCTTTGAGCTTAAGATTCAAAGCTTCAGCTGTCACTATCTGTTTACAATTTAGACTGTTAGAACATGCATGAAATTCTGCACACAGAGAATAAACAAGAGAATTGAATCACTCCCAATGAAAACCATGTAACTTGGCATTGTCGAACCAACCCATTCCCAGCATGTGCAAGCAGAACTAACATTTAGATGCATTTGTCAGCCCAGTGGGGAAATGTGTTGACAGATTCAAACAGTTTTAGCAATGATTTCCTTAGTGTACATAAGAATTTGACATTGGCTGACAGCAGGGTGGACATTATTCTCACTCACACCCGTGGCCTGAACAAACAAGCATTACGTCTTTACTACTAAACCTGTACTTCAATTAAAGCCTCAACGCATGTTACATAAAACAACATTCAGCTGTAAGTGAGGTGGGCCGAGGGTGAAAGAAGATTACAGGACCTGTTTGACAGTACAATATGAACACTTTAAGATCTCAACTGAATGCAAACATGTCCATGATTTAATCGCTCAAAGGGTCCCTATTATACGGTGGCCGAGAGAGCTCAACGCGCTGCAAATAAGAAAACACATGCAAATAAAAAAAAACATGATCATCAGTTTGACAACACATGTGCTGAAAATCCTCACAACACATGCACACACAAAAACACGCTGCAAATATATAAATGCGCTGCAAATACAAAAATGTGCTGCAAATTGCACAAAACACAACGGAAATGTTTCAAGGGGACCCCAAAAAGTGACGGACCCTACTAGACAACAGCACAAACTAAAAAATATTAAAATATATTATGTAGGCATTAACTCCATGTAATGTGTTTCACTAACAGAAAAGTGTTTTAATATGTGGCATTGTTGTTAACTCATTAAACTTTAAGAGATGATCATTTAGTGGATGATTTAATAATAATCGTTAATCTGTAGCGTACTAATGTGACGTCATCATTTCAACTTAGTTTTTAATATAAGTCCTGTCTTGCTGAAAAACTACATTACCCATAATTCTGTACAGAAAATTCCACCAATCACTGAGTTAAAACAAACAAATCACGCCAAAAGATGTCATTAGCTCCGCTTATTTTTGTTTGCAGTTTTTATAGTATTTAATGATTGTGAACACATTGTGCACTCAAATGCCGTACGCTATATAGGGATTAGTGAATAAGTTGAACTGGTTTTGGACACAGATAATAAGCAGGTCCTAGTAGGGTCCGTCACTTTTTGGGGTCCCCTTGAAACATTTCCGTTGTGTTTTGTGTTATTTGCAGCGCTTTTTGTATATGCAGCGCGTTTTTGTGTTTGCATGTGTTGTGAGGATTTGCAGCACATGTGTTGTCAAACTGATGATCACGTTTTTTTTTATTTGCACGCGTTTTCTTATTTGCAGCGCTTTGAGCTCTCTCACCGTACTATTATGGTTTTTCGAATATCCTGTCGTTCAGTGTGTAATAAAGCTGTTTGTGAGTGTTTGAGAAGTTTCAAAGATCACATTCCAGATAAATGGAGTTATTGTCTCCCAAAAGAAAGAAGCAATTCTGAACTGCCTGAGACGAGTCATCAATCTCATTTTCTGTCACATACCCATGAAACAATGTACCTAATTTGCATAATGCCAAACTACGGTCGCCATTGGCTGCCGGCGATGCCAATCAGAGCAGAGCAGGCTCTCAGAAAGGAGGGGCTTAGAGAGAACGAATCTTTGAACCAACCGTTTCAGACTGTTTGAGAAATGAGCTGATGTGCGATGTATATTATTAGAATTTTATTTTTTTATTAGATGCATGCTGTAGGAAACTCTAAAACTAAATTACAAACCTTTAAAAATTGCATAATAGGAGCACTTTAATGGTCTCTTTCTCTCATTTTCTGAGATGTTTTCATTCATTTGACCACTGAAAGGCTGTTTCATTACATCTAAAGGCATCATTTAGAATTTCAGGTGCACGTCTATTTGTGGATATCCAAACAAGAGCCTAAGTACTATTAGGTTTGGAGCGTGTATAGAGAGAATCAGCTGTCATTTGTGCTGGTTTTTACTGTCAGTCAGACTGATTTATGTTTTTTTCTGATTAAGTATTGCTTTGGTCTCTTCCAGCAGAGGAATACAGTCACACCAACTCACTTCAGTGTCAATGGCAGGAGAAATTTACCCGTCGTAAATGTCCTTAAAACTTTATTTGCGTCGCTAGAACAGTCGGATTTAGAGCATTAATCTAATGTGATTCATTATTTTAAAAAGCATTAAAGCATTTAATCACATTCCCTGACCCTCGAGAAGAGCAGGTCAAGCTTGGGTTTTTGTTTGTTTGCACAAATGTTTAGTTTTGGTGACTTTTTAAAACTTTTTTAGAGCTAGAGTCAGACTATTGCCCTTAAATTTATTTATTCATTCATTTTATGTTTTATAAAGTTCAATTTTGTGTACACTATCGTTCAGATTCTTAATGTTTTTGTCTCTTCTGCTCATCAAAGCTGCATTTATTTGATCAAAAATACAGTAAAACAGTGAAATATTATTCTAATGTGAATCATCTGTTTTCTATGTGAATATATTGTACAGTGTAATTTATTCCTGAATCTTTCCTCCAGTCTTCAGAGTCACATGATCCTTCAGAAATCATTCTGATATGATGATTTGATGAAACATTTATGATTATTATCAGAGTTGGAAACGGTCATCACGATTCTTTGATGACTAGAAAGACACTTTTGTAACATTATAAATATCTTTACTGTCACTTTTGATCAATTCAAAGCATCTTTGCTAAATAAAAATATTAATTTCCTCATAACAAATCTCACTGGCCCCAAGCTTTTGAACGATAGCGTATATGATCTGCTTCAGTGAAATGATGAATGGCCTCTTTAAAATTCCACAGATTTGTAGACACATTATTTAGGTTTAGCGATTTATTTCGTAGACATTTCAGAATGGTACCATGTGAAGAACATTTTTCACATTTTCTCTGCAGTGTTTGGGAGCTGGAAGTCAAATATACATTTCCTGTTTCCTACAAATATGATGATGATTTCAATCCGCTTTGTCTAATTTGCAGGAGAGAGTCATTTGTCTCGCTCAATCAAGATTGCATTTCTTTACAGACAAAACGCTGGTCTGAGCTTAATTTCTAGAGGAAAAATGATCCTAATTTGTCCATTTAAACAGTGATTGTTTTGACTCGCCGGCTGTAATTCGGTACATCTGAGGTGCACGTTCTGAAAGCCTTTCTGTTTAGTTCCTGTAAACCATTAGCTGGTGCAATGTTCCTTGAAACTACATCGAGGCAAATGCACCTTATTTATTATTCCAGTGGCATCTAAGTAGAACCGCAAGACCAGATGATGCTTAACAAGCCTGGTGTCTTTGGTTATGCTTAATAAAACGCCAAAATAAAAGTAGCACAACTGCTCCAAAACCTGTATAGAAAAACGGATGCTGCACTTTTAAAAGACGTGCAACAATTTGCTGTGATTTCAGAGAAACTAGCACATGTTTAACATTAACAATGACAACTGTGAACTCCTCTCGAACAAAAGAGAGCCATTAGTGCAATAGCTGTCAACCCACACACGCGTCTGGATTACACCGCAGATCCCCTCGTCAGAATAGCAGGAAGGGTGTCAAAATTGCGCAGACGAGCGACACTATATTGGACAAAAGCGCTTTTCCAGAAGCAGCAGAAAGCAAATCCCTGTGTGTGTCTATTATTCACTCGACCGCAGAGAGTCGTGATGAGTCTCGGTCACTGTTTTTGGCAGCATTACTGTGGAGAACTCCTTAGTCGGGGCACATTTCACAGTCTTCACAACAATGTTTGAGTAAAGAAATTATATATTTCCATCTTGGATAAAAGATTATCATGACACCAAGCAGGTCTTCAATGAAAGAGTGCCGGATTAGACTGACACTGCAATAATTTTTTACCTCATTCTAACATATTTTGCATCCAAAACGCTTCAAATCTCTTCCTTACAACAGCTCCATAAACTCAGTCGCTGCCGTTTCAGCAATATTGACATTGACTGTTTGTAAGCCAGTGTTTAGCAAAATAAATAAATACATAAATAAACATGGTTTGTTTTTTCCCCTGCAGGACTGAAAATGAGCCGAACTCATTTTTGTGAACCGTTACACTCCCGATAATGACAGTATAATCATGTCACAACGCGGAATGTTTCAAGCTGCTAAACTGTTTAGACTCACTGTTGAAAACTTTTCTCTTTCTGTTTATTAATGCTGTAAATCTCTCTTTTTATAATGCAGAGGTGTAACACTGTGGGTGCTTGTTTCCACCACTAAATAAAAAATTTAAAAGTAATTGTTACCTTTTATCTCACAATTCAGACTTTATATCTCACAATTCAGACTTTATATCTCACAATTCTGACTTTATATCTCACAATTCAGACTTTATATCTCACAATTCAGACTTTATATCTCACAATTCTGACTTTATATCTCACAATTCTGACTTTATATCTCACAATTCTGACTTTATATCTCACAATTCTGACTTTATATCTCGCAATTCTGACTTTATATCTCACAGTTCTGACTTTATATCTCACAATTCTGACTTTATATCTCGCAATTCTGACTTTATATCTCGCAATTCTGACTTTATATCTCGCAATTCTGACTTTATAGCTCGCAATTCTGACTTTATAGCTCACAATTCTGACTTTATAGCTCACAATTCTGACTTTATATCTCACAATTCTGACTTTATATCTCACAATTCAGACTTTATATCTCACAATTCAGACTTTATAACTCACAATTCAGACTTTATAACTCACAGTTCTGACTTTATATCTCACAATTCTGACTTTATATCTCACAATTCTGACTTTATATCTCACAATTCTGACTTTATAACTCACAATTCTGACTTTATAACTCACAGTTCTGACTTTATATCTCACAATTCTGACTTTATATCTCACAATTCAGACTTTATATCTCACAATTCAGACTTTATATCTCACAATTCAGACTTTATATCTCACAATTCAGACTTTATATCTCACAATTCTGACTTTATATCTCACAATTCTGACTTTATATCTCACAATTCTGACTTTATATCTCACAATTCTGACTTTATAACTCACAATTCTGAATTTATAACTCACAATTCTGACTTTATATCTCGCAATTCTGACTTTATATCTCGCAATTCTGACTTTATATCTCGCAATTCTGACTTTATAGCTCACAATTCTGACTTTATAGCTCACAATTCTGACTTTATAGCTCACAATTCAGACTTTATATCTCACAATTCAGACTTTATATCTCACAATTCAGACTTTATATCTCACAATTCAGACTTTATAACTCACAATTCAGACTTTATAACTCACAGTTCTGACTTTATATCTCACAATTCTGACTTTATATCTCACAATTCTGACTTTATATCTCACAATTCTGACTTTATAACTCACAATTCTGACTTTATAACTCACAGTTCTGACTTTATATCTCACAATTCTGACTTTATATCTCACAATTCTGACTTTATATCTCACAATTCAGACTTTATATCTCACAATTCAGACTTTATATCTCACAATTCAGACTTTATATCTCACAATTCTGACTTTATATCTCACAATTCTGACTTTATATCTCACAATTCAGACTTTATAACTCACAATTCAGACTTTATATCTCACAATTCAGACTTTATATCTCACAATTCAGACTTTATATCTCACAATTCTGACTTTATATCTCACAATTCTGACTTTATATCTCACAATTCTGAATTTATAACTCACAATTCTGAATTTATAACTCACAATTCTGACTTTATATCTCACAATTCAGACTTTATATCTCACAATTCAGACTTTATATCTCACAATTCTGACTTTATATCTCACAATTCTGACTTTATATCTCACAATTCAGACTTTATATCTCACAATTCAGACTTTATATCTCACAATTCTGACTTTATATCTCACAATTCAGACTTTATATCTCACAATTCAGACTTTATATCTCACAATTCAGACTTTATATCTCACAATTCAGACTTTATATCTCACAATTCAGACTTTATAACTCACAATTCTGACTTTATAGCTCACAATTCTGACTTTATATCTCACAATTCTGACTTTATATCTCGCAATTCTGACTTTATATCTCGCAATTCTGACTTTATATCTCGCAATTCTGACTTTATATCTCGCAATTCTGACTTTATATCTCACAATTCAGACTTTATATCTCACAATTCAGACTTTATATCTCACAATTCAGACTTTATAACTCACAATTCAGACTTTATAACTCGCAATTCTGACTTTATAACTCGCAATTCTGACTTTATATCTCACAATTCTGACTTTATAACTCACAATTCTGACTTTATATCTCACAATTCTGACTTTATATCTCACAATTCTGACTTTATATCTCACAATTCTGACTTTATATCTCACAGTTCTGAATTTATATCTCACAATTCTGACTTTATATCTCACAGTTCTGACTTTATATCTCACAATTCTGAGTTTATATCTCACAATTCTGAGTTTATATCTCACAATTCTGAGTTTATATCTCAACATTCTGACTTTATATCTCGCAATTCTGACTTTATATCTCGCAATTCTGACTTTATATCTCACAATTCTGACTTTATAACTCGCAATTCTGACTTTATATCTCACAATTCTGACTTTATATCTCACAATTCTGACTTTATATCTCACAATTCAGACTTTATAACTCACAATTCTGACTTTATAACTCGCAATTCTGACTTTATATCTCACAATTCTGACTTTATAACTCACAATTCTGACTTTATAACTCACAGTTCTGACTTTATATCTCACAATTCTGACTTTATATCTCACAATTCTGACTTTATATCTCACAGTTCTGACTTTATATCTCACAATTCAGACTTTATATCTCACAATTCAGACTTTATATCTCACAATTCAGACTTTATAACTCACAATTCTGACTTTATATCTCACAATTCTGACTTTATATCTCACAATTCAGACTTTATATCTCACAATTCTGAATTTATAACTCACAATTCTGACTTTATATCTCACAAATCTGACTTTATATCTCACAATTCAGACTTTATATCTCACAATTCTGACTTTATATCTCACAATTCTGACTTTATAACTCACAATTCTGACTTTATAACTCACAATTCTGACTTTATAACTCACAATTCTGACTTCATATCCTGCAATTCTGACTTCATATCTCGCAATTCTGACTTGGTGAGAAAAAAGTCAGAATTGCAAGAAAAAAAGTAATTATATCTTTTCTATTGTCACAAGGGCTCAGGTGTCTTGTGAGGAGAACAATACAAGGGTTGGTGTGAAATTACTGTTATGTAACACAATTGAAAATCAAAAACACTTTGAAGATAGACTGACCTTTGATCCAGCAGGGCCGGCTGGTCCATCATTCCCAGGGATTCCTGGTTTCCCCTGAAGGAACACAAACACAAAAGATTACAGCAGCTCAAGCCACAATTCTCTCCCAACATATACAGTAACATCACATTAAACGGTATTTCCCTTGTTCGCTCCATCAATACTCTGACTGGGTATTTGGTTGTGCATGAAGTCCTGTGAATATAGACACGTGTATTCCGTGCAACAGTTTTCAAGAAGATGGCTGCATATTAATCAATAGTACAATTAATCATTGCTGCGCTGCTTCGTATCGTTTGAATAATATATATCTTTATATCCGCTTTAAAGAACAGAGCAAATCTATGATATTGTATAGTCAAATATTGTGTCTGAACAAAGCCATTTTGTGATAATATATAAGATTACACAACATTACCATTGGACCTGGCTCTCCGGGAGGTCCTTGTTCTCCTTGCTGCCCCTGCTCTCCCTGTTTAAAAATACATTAATATCATTAATGCTTCTGACAGCAAACCATTTAAAAAACTGCTTATTTCTTTGTTAGAATTTAGTATATAATAACAAAATAAAATGTAAAAATTTTAGAAAGAACACTTTTTTCCAAATTGTCATTGCTGTGACGCATCTTGACATGATATTTCAATTTTACTAGTAATTTTCCTTTAATATAAATGGAGATTCCCATTGTAATACTCAAACACTGAAATGTAAACTCAAATGTATTTTACAGTGAAATGAGAAGTAATACAATGATTATTTTTATTTAAATCAGCAAACATTTACATTTACTGTACAATTGATTACAATTGAAAAAAACACAGAACCTTTTTTCCTGGCAACCCAACAGTACCAACGTTTGGTCTCGATGCTCCCTGAAACAAAACGACATGATGTTTTACACAAAAGAAGATTTTTGCTTGGTATTTTTTCTCCATTTGCTGTATGTCTAGTCTGAAGACACGCTGTTTAACACATCTCTGGCCGATGTCAGTCATGTTCTCTCTCTGTACAAGGCCAAACACCATCTGCTACATCCTCGTGTCAAACGCTGAGCGTGCTCATAAAGGGAAGCATTGAGGAAGTGGAAGTTTGCACCTGGCAGAAGAGCTGGAAAGAGGTCTTACCATTGGTCCTGGCGGGCCCGGTTTCCCTGGCAACCCTCGCTCTCCTTGTTCACCCTGGATGTAAAATAGAACAAATATGACTTGCAATAAAGGAAAAGAAGCAGTCTGCTCACTCAATTACACCTAAAAACTGGTAATTATCATCCTCGGCTGAGAACATCACACTCCAGCAGAGGCTCTATTCTTGCCAAATGGTTGTTTCAACTGAATTTGAGAAGGAGCATTTAAAAGCATCTGCTCCTAAAACAGACACTTTTGTGTTTTTCCCAGTGCAAGACTCACTTTCACACCCTGAAGTCCTGGATCGCCTCTCAATCCCGATAGACCTTCGTCACCCTAAGAGACCGAAGAGGAGAAACACAACAAGAGATAGCAACACTGTAAAAATGATCTCGACATATAACTGTAATAGATCGAACCTTGTTATTTTACAGTAAAATACTGTTTAACGCACCATTTTTGGAAGTAGTCTTTAGATATACCAAGACGAAACGACTTGTCTTAAAGGGACTTTAATTTCATCTTACAGTTTACAGCAAAAATAGAAAGAATTCTCTCTGTGACACTAGTTTCTTCTTAATTCTTTTTGGATCAGTTATACATTAGGGTTTTATCTGATGTTGGTTATTGTATAATTTATAATGTATATATTGTATATATTGTATTATATATACGGACATCACGGTTCGGTGCATACAGTCAGACGACGAATACAGTCAGTCACGGGCAATTCACACTCCCATCCAGAAGGGGGCGTGCGGTAATGCAACGCCGTTTACTAACTGCCGCAAAAAAAAGAGCAGAAGGAAAAGGAAAAAGAGCAGAAGAGGCTCCAATTTCTGCACCAACCCAAAACAAGAGTTCAGATGGCACGCAAAAGCTTGCTATACGCTGAATTTCCATTAATTTTTGTGGCACGTAAAATCCACAAACTTCTGGGAAAGCGGCATCCTGATTGTTTTCTTTATTTTACAAAAGCACGATGTTTTGTTTTTATTGTGCACAAATAAAAAACAGACCATTTATAGTTTCAAATGATGTATTACTCTTATATATCACCATAAATGAATATTTTAAGTTGTTTCTGCTGTTATAATGAGACAAAATCATCTGGTATCGTGTCGTTTTGTGAGGTGGAAGTCTCAGTTTGTAAAGAAACCTAGCATTGGGGATTCTTTCTCCTGTTGTACTGAACTCGTATCGAACCATGACCCTAAAACTGAGGTACGTAACAAACCGTGACTTCTGTGTACCGTTACAGCCCTATCTTCTCTATATTAATATTGACACCAGCTTGTGAGGAAAGTTACTTGAGCTTTGATTCATCATGTCTTTCTCGTTACCATCAGTGATATAATGGTGGACGTCAGTATATTATAAAGGTATAAAATAGCAGCAGAAAATAGATATTGGATTTACTGGTTTTCAGGATTTGTTTACATTTTTGTTGTTTCTTACAGTGAATGTCTCAAACTGAAAGAGCATCTTACCTTTTCTCCAGGTAGACCTGGATATCCTGGCTCTCCTCTTGATCCCGTGGGTCCCTTTATTGAGAAAACACACACATTTCAAAAGCCTTGTTCACATGGATTGTCTCCAGCCAAAAAAAAGAAAGAGGCATTGTCTTGAATATAAGGGGTTTTACTCACAGGCTTACCATCGGGGCCCGGAGGTCCTTCCCTTCCTTTCTCTCCCCGCAGACCCTGTTGAGATTAGACTTTGGCTGTAAATAACCCTATTAAAAGTGACTGTATGCAATTACACAGGACATTATCACAGAAGATCTTTGTTGACCCTCGGTCCTGGAGGTCCCGGCGGTCCCGGCTGGCCTTCGCTGCAGTCGCACTCTTCCTCAGCGTCAGCCGTGGGCTCACGGTCTAGAGGACACTAGAAAGGCCAGCATACACTGATGTCACGCAGCCCCAGTAATATGTTCAGAATCACAATTCATTCGTGAGAGTATATGATTAAAACTGGAACTCACCCGTTCATCATCCTGTAAAACAAGGTGAATAAAAAAGACAGTTCAAGCCAACTCTTGTAGCTTACAATAACACTCATAAACAGTGTCTAATGTACCATTTTCACAAGTCATCATAGTTGGGGAAATTGCGTAAATCGCTCCGAACGAAGAAAAACATATTGTCACTTAACATTGGAACTCATGATAGGTCTGTTGTGCTGCAGTCAGGGCTGGGTATGTTACTTTTAGAATGTATTTCACTACAGATTACAAAATACATGCTTTAAAAAGTCATTTGTAACGTATTTCGTTACATTACTCAAGTTTAGTAACTTAATCTAAATACTTTAGAATACTTTGGAATACTAATAAGTGTGAAACAAACACAAAAAAGGTCATTGCAAGTTTATATCTCACAATTCTGACTTTTTCCCTCAGAATTGTGAGTTATAAAGTCAGAATTATGAGATATAAACTCACAATATTGAGAAAAGTCAGAATTATGAGATATAAACTTGCAATATTGAGAAAAGTCAGAATTATGAGATATAAACTCACAATATTGAGAAAAGTCCGAATTATGAGATATAAACTCACAATATTGAGAAAAGTCAGAATTATGAGATATAAACTGACAATATTGAGAAAAGTCAGAATTATGAGATATAAACTCACATACTAAATTCACAATTGCAAGAAAAAGATTTTTGCAAGTATTGCAAGTTTAAATCTCCTAATTCTGACTTTATAACTTTATAATGCAATTGTCAGAAAAAGAAGTCAGAATTGTGAAATGCAAACAAATTGTTAGAAAAAGTTGCAGTGACGAGTGAATTATAAAATGACTCACAAAACATGAAAACAGTCGTGGATCATCAGGTCATGACAGGACAGTTCAGTTGTTTTTATAAATTCAGTCATTTTGTCTTGTTCAGGACAGAACTAAATAAAAATAACAACATTTTTATGATCCTCTTAAAAGTATTAAAATGTTGATGAAACTTAACTCTTTTTCAGACGGTCAGAGTCAGAGAATCACCAATCGCTGTTTAAATGACATTAAAACTCAAAGTAATCACTTTGGTAATCTAAAACACTTTTCAGATGTAACTGTAATCTGATTACCACCCATTTAAAATGAAACTGTAATGAAATACAGTCACTCAAATTTTGTATTTTAAATACGTCACTAAGTTACTTGTGTTTCGTTCCTCCCCAACCCTGTCTGCAGTACAGCGTTCTCATTTAAGAAATTTCTATAGAGTTTTTAATAAAGGATTTGTTGGCCAGAACATTCAAAAGACAAATCCCCACTCCCTCAAATCAAATCAATGCAATTCTACAACAAAGTTTGTTTTGTTCTCACCACAGAGTAGATTTCACATGCGGTCTCGCGCTCACTCTGATGTGGGTCACAATAAAGCCTCAGTTTCTGAATTTCTGTCTGTGGTGGTTCATGAGAAATGACAAAAACAACAACAATTCTCTAATAAAGTTATAACAAACAGATGATTGAGTCGTAGTGTTTATATCAATCACTATTCTGTGATGTTAGCAGTTTCCTCAAACAAAAGAAGCACATGACTACGACCCGTAAGCGCTGTATTTCAAGAACAGCCATTCACAAATACTGCAGTTATTCAGCTTTACTTACAGGAAGTGTGGCCTCAGAGCCGAAGCGCTTGGAAATCTGAGTCTTCCCGTTGATGTAGATGGGCACGGCGGTTTCCAGAGCCTCGTCTTGGATCTGCTGGTCGTCCAGGAAACAGGTGACGTGTCTGGGCTTAACCAGAACCTTCAGCTGGTGCCAGCCTCCATCGAAAAGAGCCTGTGAGATACTTCAGACTCTGAGAAACTGCTTGACATGCATTAATAAAGACTGACGCTGTGCACAAAGATCTACTTCTTCATTTGACACGAATGACGGTTTTCCAAAACAAGCTGTCCTGCATGAATGAGGGGCTATGATGAGGAAAACGACTCGATTATGCAAGAAACATCCCAAAAAAATACGGAGTTGGCATTAATAGCCAAAGAAGACGTGGAACAGGAACATGAAAACATTTCTTAGAATTTATTTTTTTATTATTTAAGTGCATGAGTGAGCAGCTTTGGTGGAAAAAAGCGTCATGGGATTTTGCAGCGAGTACAAAAATATAGTCACAGTTTTAAAAAAGCAAAATGTCATAAAGCAGCTTATTTCTACATCATTATTATGCTGAAACGGGTGTGTGGCGACTTCTGTTTAAAGTCACCATGAAATCAAAACTGACAATTCTTTTTTTTTATGGAATACTGTAGAGTTTATTCTAAATGATTTATCTCTGCACTTCATTATTGTGTTAAATTCCTGTAATCTTGAATCAGAATATCTTCTCTGATGACGAGGGCGGGGCAACCTGTCACTCACATGAGATCCACCAATAGCAAACCACAACCACCCAATCAACTCCCCACAGACACAATCAAGCCCCGCCCACATTCGTTCTCGTTTGTGAAGCGTTTCACTCGGCTTGTATCATATGAGAATGTTGTAAAGAATAAGTCACTAACCTCAATGCCTCGTGCATCAAAAGTAGCCGTCTGTTCCTCATTGACCATGTTTGTGGTAGTGAAAATGACCGATTTGTCCAGTCCGCTCAGTGTGACAGCGGCCTGGATCTGTCCGTCTTTAGACAGAACCCTCCACAGGTCAAACTTCTCCCTGCTCGACGGCCCTCTCAGCCTCAGAGTCGACACGAACACGTAGGAGGGAGGGAGGCCTTCTGGAAAAATTTCCCTTTAAAACAATCATAAAAACATCAGATAGATAATAGAAATAGAACACACGCAATTAGATTTGCGCAATAATCAGCATTTATTACATATTAAACACACTTGAATCATTGTGATCGGTGTTGGGGTAGAGATGTATGATGTAATCAGATTACTTTTTTAATGTAACGAGTAACGCATTGTCACCACGGTACTATTGTTGATTTATTTTGTATTTTTCTTGTCTCTTACTCAATCCCTCTAGCGCCACCACCTGTCCTCGTGTTTATGCTACTAACTAAGGGTTTGAAACAAAATTCAAAATGACGTCATCATTTTCGATTTTTCCGAACTCATCCTAGGCCATTGTTCCGATTTTCACAAAAATTTACGCAGATCATCTTCAGACCATGCCAATAAAAGTTTATGAAATTAAAGTCGATTTGTCAAACGAAACAAAAAAAAAGTACGAACGAATTTTAAGAAGTGCTTGCAAAAATAGACATCAGGCTCTATTTCCTAAACGCTTTATCATATTCAGACCAAACTTGGTCCGAGTCATCACATGCTTGCCCTGACGTTACCTGCAAAGTTTCGGTGCAGCGCCACCTACTGGTCTGGATGAACGAAAAATGGCTATTTTTGCTTATAACTTCTGAACGGTTTGGTCAAAAATCATAAAAGTGGTCTAGTTAGAGTCCGGGTGTCATGTCGAGTCGAATAATATGCAATTTTCCCCTATCGCCCATTTTAGACTTTTGAGTTTTGTTGCAAAATTTTACAAATGCATGAAGGAATCATTATGAAACTTCGGCACGATGACCTGAAGAGGTCTGAGAAGTTTCGGACCACCATTTAAATGCTTATAAATTTAGATCTTGTGGAACTTATTTTCACAAGATTTCTGAATCCTTGCGATTCCAATGATACCAAACATGCTAGGTTTCTCCTTACGGTTGGTACAACATTGCGATTTAGCATCAAAATAACTGTTAGTCCAATCGAGAGACAAAACCACTGAGGAAATTTGAAGATGTAGGTCATTGGCTAAATGCTAAAGGCCAAATGTCAAAATTTTGATAGTAAGTGGCCATGGGTCATTTTTTAGGTTCTTCTCATAGATATAAATATCTATAACTCCAAAATGAAAAGAGATATTTTCACCAAATTTGACACACTTATGTTTGGTGGAACTCTGAGGACACACACAAAAGTGGTGGCGCTATAATCGAACAAAACATGAAATTGGCTCTAACTACTGTGATGATCAAAATTAGCACTGGGTTTAACCCAACCTTGTGTTTTCAGTGATGTCAGTGCTCTGGTCCAGCAGAAACGCCGCCTCTGACAGTAATGAGCCCTGAATCTTCTTAGCTTTCTGATGGATCTTCATGCCCAACATCAGCTCAAAGCCTTTCTCATCACGGGACGCCACAGGAATACGTGTGGGACATACAGATTCTGCCGGGGGACACATCAGTTCAAATGCATTATCACACACAAATTGGAGGGACTGAATCTTAACAAGCAAATTCATTTTTTTTAATCCCATTTCAATTCTGATTTAATCAATATGTAACGTGATTGAACTAAATATGATAATCATGTGCGTACAATCCAGCTGATTCCCAGCAATGGCTGAAAACATATTTCATAACAAACCCACAAAAATGCTGGGTTAAAAACAACCCAAGTTGGGTTAAAAATGGACAAACCCAGTGATTGGGTTAAATGTTTGCCCAACCTGCTGGGTAGTTTTAACTCAACTATTGTTTAAAAATTACTGTGTTTTTTGCTTAAAACAAACCCAAAATATGTTGGAAATTAACCTTTATTAATAATAAGTTTAATGAATACTAATTAAACAATTAATAAATAGCTTATTAATAAATATTCACCTTTTGATTATGATTGTTTCCTCTAGTAATGATGTGTCTGATTTTTTTTCCCAACATATTTTGGGTTCATTTTAAGCCTGACATATAGTAAATTTTAAACAATAGTTGAGTTAAATAAAACTACCCACTCACTTGGTTTTCAACCCAACTTGGGTTGTTTTTAACCAGCCATGTTTTTTAGAGTGTACTCTTACTTTTTTTCTCTGTATTCAAAAGCATTAATAAATCACAACCACTCAACTTCAGAGCCATGCTAAATAAAGCGGTGATGGTTAACACGCCAAACCACAACTAAGCAAACCAACGGCAACAAGTGGCAAAGAAACCCAAACTCCATCAGGTGACAGAAATGGAGAAAATATGGACAGTAAATGTTTGTAATTACTTTCAGTTGGACTCGTTGCCGCTATTAACAACTACTCTATCCATCCAAACCAGAGCTGGATCATGGTTGGCACATGCCACATCTGGTTCCTGTTCCCAGTTCCTCCCTACCATGGCATCATGCTGCTGGTTTGGCCCACGATCTCTGTGGCTTTCCTTGTCACTGGGCATGAATGGACTGTGGTATTTTACTGGTTCTCGGTTCTTTTAAGAACAGGAGAGGACTGGTATTGCCCAAACTAGTTTTAATGTTTATGGGATCGCTCACACGCACGTGAATCTTACCCTCACACAGCTTCTGTTCCATAGCGTCGCGGATGCGGTCGATATTGGTGTAGTCCTCCGCATAAAGCACGTAATCGCCCTCCGGCTTGTTGGCGATGGTCACCAGCTCTGACGTGGTGATCTCCGTACCAACGCCCACCGCAAACACTTTAATCCCTTGCGCTCGCGCCTCGACGCTAGAGTCCGTAACATCATCCTGCGACTTTCCATCAGTCACCACCACGGCAATACGGTTCTTCACGTCGCTTCGTTGGGAAGTCGCAAAGACGTGGTCCACGGCAAACTTGATGGCACGGCCCGTCTGCGTGTTCCCACCTAAATAGCTGATCTCTTCAATGGCGTTAATGAGATCTTGAGTGGTCTTGTGGAGACCGAGAGGGATCTCCAACCTGGGCGTGTCGCTGTATTGAACCACACCGACCTGCGAGTAGTGCGAACTCACATCGAAGCCACTGGTGACGTTGACCAACCAGCGCTTGGCTGTTTCGAAGTCCTCATCTCCTACGCTCCAGGAGCCGTCCATGATGTACACCAAGTCGTTCACAGCAGTGCTGCAGCCTGCAGAACGAGGACAAGAACACCATAAAGAGAGTGACAAACATCCACCTGAGGGTTACATTTAAAATTCCAAATCTGAAATGGAACATCATAATGGAACACTCTGATTTGGAACGAGATGGACTTCAAGCATTACTCCTGTACTACAAAGTGTACAGGAGACTCAGCTCTTTTCTCAAGAGTGACAGAGTCAATTAAAATATAATATCATTGATATTATATTTAGCATGAAATCTAAATGGACAATTCTTGAATGATTTATAGTGTCCACACCATCGGGGCCGTAATCACCATAGACATCGAGGGGGACAAGTCCCGCCAATAATTAGAAATGGTCAAATTGTCCCCTCCAATAATTGAAATCATGCACTGCTCTGTATGTTAGGATGACAAAAAGTTTAAACGTTTCATTTATGGTCTGGTCCGCAGTGGTCTATCAGCGCTCGTCAATGTCGAAACGATTGAGATGGTCAATCAGATCAACGTACAGACGCAGAGCGTGAATTCCAGCGTCAGTTTAACGTTGAAAGAGAGTGCGGTAAGATGTAGACGGTGAAACATTTAATACATGTCAATGGCAGATTGTTCCATATTTGAGAAAATATGTTACTGTCGCAAAGCTCGACTTTTTTCTCAAATATGGAATCTGCCATTTTATATAAAAACTGCATCAACATACATTGATTTTAAATCTTTGCTTAAAACTCATTTATTTACTGTTGCATATAGTCATAAGCAGACGCAGTGGTTTAAAGTGTAGTGTAATGCTTGTTGGTGTGTTTTATGGTTACTTATTAAGGTAATTGTTTAGACTTTGTACAGCACTTTGGCTAACAGTTTTTAAATGCACTCTATAAATAAATATGACTGACTGACTGACAAATGTGGCTGTTTTGAATTGAAAATATACACTTATATGCAGGGTTGGGGAGTAACGAAATACAAGTAACTTAGTTACGTATTTAAAATACAAAATTTGAGTCACTGTATTTCATTACAGTTTCATTTTAAATGGGTGGTAATCAGATTACAGTTACATCTGAAAAGTGTTTTAGATTACCAAAGTGATTACTTTGAGTTTTAATGTCATTTAAACAGCGATTGGTGATTCTCTGACTCTGACCGTCTGAAAAAGAGTTAAGATTCATGTTTTCCACTGTTTTCATGTTTTGTGAGTCATTTTATAATTCACTCGTCACTGCAACTTTTTCTCACAATTTGTTTTTTTCCCTCACAATTGTGAGTTTGAATTTCACAATTCTGACTTCTTTTTCTTAGAATTGCGAGATTTAAACTCACAACTGCAAGTTATAAAGTCAGAATTGTGAGATATAAACTTGCAATGACCTTTTTTGTGTTTGTTTCACACTTATTAGTATTCCAAAGTATTCTAAAGTATTTAGATTAAGTTACTAAACTTGAGTAATGTAACGAAATACGTTACAAATTACTTTTTAAAGCATATATTTTGTGTATCTGTAGTGAAATACATTTTAAAAGTAACCCTGGTTATATGATTCATGTAATTCCTAACTGAGTGTGGCGAGACAAGAAACGCTGTACATGTGTGCATATTTTAATGCAAATTAAAACTATTATTTATAAATAACTAAAAAAATGATTATTTCCCAACTAGAATTAGACCTAGGATTTTCTTCACTGTTCTGTTTCTTTATGCTTCATAAAAAAATTTTTAAAAAACATCCAATCAATTCCCCGACACGTGTTCTTGTTCCAGAAGCATTTCACTCGGATGCACAGCATAGGCATAGGGAAGAAAAGACGCAACTTCCCTTTCTTGACGACTTTAAGAAAGCAACAATGGAAAACAAATAATTGACATTGACAGAATCAGAATCTGGCAATTACGTACTTCATACGATTACATCTTGGAGTTGGCAAGTCAAAAATACTCAATAGCATAAAGCAGACATGTCACATATTTGTAAAATAGTCCATTTCTAATTAGACTGAACTATTTTTAATTATACTTTTTAAGCATTACTTTATTTGTACACCATTCGTTTCGTTCTCTGCAAACATACATGCAATACTGCCTTGCTAAAAGAAATATAATAATTTAATATATAATATTTATTATTGCTATTATGTTCATTATTCATATTATCAGTTCACTATTCATTAAAAAAATGACAATTTATAATAACATATATTATAATAACAATTACATGATAACTTTGACACTTCACAATCTGGCAATACCTGCTCGGATATCATCCTCCTCTCCTGCTTGCGAGGACACCAGGAAGAGCAGTGCTGGGAAAATCCTCGAAATCCACGACATTCCCAACTAACTTCTTCACGTATAAAGTGTCAATCTTCAGAGTCCTGGCAAATAAAGAATATTAAAAAGTGTCTGTTTTGGACGCAGTCTGTAATTATTGTAAACAGCTAAGAATCAGTTTGCTTACATAATTACCTAAAGATGGCGGTTTCATTTGATTATACCTCTGATGTTACACACTTAAGCTAATCAGATCAGTGCACACACCGCTTTCTCAGAAACAATCAAGTAATTACTTCAGAGATTAAACATCATCTACAGAATAATGGAAAGGCCCTTTGCATTGTATCCGTAATTCGGCAGATTTATTTCAACAGTGATGATACAGAAACAAATTATGAACTTAAATCCAAGACTTGAAGCAAAAAAATTAGAAAGTAACAACCTGGAACCTCAATACACAACCCAGAAACACGTGTGTGAGCACATGACCAAAATGACCAATGAGAGAACAGAACTTCTAAACAACATAAAAGACAGTGAACGTAAACCAAAGCGAGAACAGAACGAGTAGATAAGACAATGAAGCACGCGCGGATGATCACAAGATATTAAATCATGAACTAGTGATGCTCCAAAACCTTTGTGAATCATTTCTGTCAAAGCAGAGCGTGCATCAAACTGCCGAAGTCATGTGATTCCAGCAAAAGTTTCCGTGGTTCACCTTGTGAAGTGATCCCAGTGAATATGTTTAATACATTTGTTAATTAAAAAGGAAGAGTTTTAGTTAATAGTGTCTTATTGGCCTGATTAACCAAGCTCTCCATAAGACAAACGCTACAAATTAACACATATGTGACGCGAGTGATAATGAGCGTCACCTGCGTGCTACACCGGTCTCGTGTCTCTCACGGAGGAGCTCCGGAAGCATAAAAGAGGAGCGACGACAGTGAAGGACGAGAGAGGACCAGGCCTGGATTTTAATGTTGTGTTTTATTTTGTTTGTGTGGACGGCATTTTACTTTCGTTTTATTGTTTGTTTATTTATTTATTAAAATTACGTTGAATGTTCGCCGGTTCCCGCCTCCTTCTTCCCGCACTTAAGAACTGTGTTACAACATGTTATACAGACACTTCATTTCTAAAGGTATTAGATGATTTCATTTCATACGCTGTCATTTGCAGTTGGTTGTAAAAGGTGTTTTAATGCATGTTTTGATGTAAAACACATTACTTAAAAACACGAAGCACGAATAAAATCTACACGCTAAAAAGTGCTGGGTTGAAAAACAACCCAAGTTGGGTTGAAAATGGACAAACCCAAACTTAACCCAAATATTGTTTAAAAATGATTGGTTTAAAATGAATCCAAAATCAGACACATAATTATTAGAGGCAATAATCAATAATCAAAAGGTGAACATTTAATAGAGGTTTATTGTTTAAATATTATTCATTTTAACTTATTATTTATAAATGTTCTTTATTAAACATATTAATAAATGTTCATTTTAAGCAAGCAATACAGTAGTTGAGTTAAATAAAACTGCTCAGCAGGTTGGGCGAAGATTTAACCCAACCGCTGGGTTAAAACAACCCAATCACTGGGTTTGTCTATGAAGTCACTTTCACACAGACAGAAACACTCATATTGCTCTTCAAAAATGTTCAAATTTAACCAAAACTTTTACATTCCTCTATAAACTCCTGCGAGTTCATCCGTCAACCAGACGCACCCTAAAGAATAAGCATGAATTTGTATAAATAAAACAACATGTGTCCGTCTGTGTTGCTAACGTTTCACTGGCCAAGCAACAGGCCCTCTATAACTTTATAGACTACGGCAATTCCCTTTTATTCAACCATATAAAACTCTCCTTGGTAAAAGGGCCGTTTTGCTCGGTACCAAACGACATGTGGTCTTATTTTCTCGCTTTGCTTCAGTGATGTCTACAAGCTCTCATTTAGCATAAAACACTGGCCAACAGACCACAGGCAGCAGATAAATCACGGGAAAATAACGGCGTGAGCAAAAAACACAACATGAAAATAAACATGGCACGAGGCCGTTCACCGGATTACAAGAAAATGCCCACAATTACACTCCAACATGTACTTGTGCTGTATAGAAAAACAAGTAGAGATCTCAAACAGCACGTTACCCAAAGCATCCGTCCACTTTACAGGGGTTATTTTGAGGTAAAGCAAGCTCGACCAGGGCGATGGCATTGTACACGGCAAACACAACAGAAGGAATCATTCCCGTAAAACCGTAATGAGACGTTAGATACACTGACACGAGGCTTTGAGGGCATGGGAACGCTTTGTTTGACTGTGGCTTCGACGGCAGTAACCGTGATGGCACAAGACAAGCATTCAAAGACGCTTCACAAATATGTGGAGAATGTGAATGCCAAAACATGCTTTCGTGGAGAGATTTCTGAAGATTGAATAGAAAAGAAACCAGCAGAAGTCGAGGTGTGATGGGACAGAGTGATTTGATTAAACGGCGGCTCAGTGTTACAGTTTCAGGTCAAGCGTCTTGAAAACACTTGCATTTTGAAGAGAGTCAAGGGAAATTGATACACTCTAAAAAAAAACTAAAAAAAAAAACACACACACACACACCCACACTGGGTTAAAAACAACCCAATTTGCCCCAAGGGCTGGGCACATATAGGACAGAACATGTTGGGTTCATTTTACTCCTGCAAATTTGGTTATTTATTTAGCTTCTCTTTTCTCTCATACAGGAGTTCAACATTTAGAAGTAATTCAGATGTAATGGACCAGTCTCTGTTTCCACCGTAACGGCGCTGACCCAGGATCTGAGTAACACAAAAACTACCCAAACACTGGGTTGTTACGCCTGACCCAGGATCTGAGTAACACAAAAACTACCCAAACACTGGGTTGTTACGCCTGACCCAGGATCTGAGTAACACAAAAACTACCCAAACACTGGGTTGTTACGCCTGACCCAGGATCTGAGTAACACAAAAACTACCCAAACACTGGGTTGTTACGTCTGACCCAGGATCTGAGTAACACAAAAACTACCCAAACACTGGGTTGTTACATCTGACCCAGGAGCTGGGTAACACAAAAACCACCCGAACGCTGAGTTGTTACGTCTGACCCAGGAGCTGGGTAACACAAAAACTACCCAAACGCTGAGTTGTTACGTCTGACCCAGGAGCTGGGTGACACAAAAACTACCCGAACGCTAGGTTGTTACATCTGACCCAGGAGCTGGGTAACACAAAAACTACCCAAACGCCGGGTTGTTACGTCTGACCCAGGATCTGAGTAACACAAAAACTACCCAAACACTGGGTTGTTACGTCTGACCCAGGAGCTGGGTAACACAAAAACCACCCGAACGCTGAGTTGTTACGTCTGACCCAGGAGCTGGGTGACACAAAAACTACCCGAACGCTAGGTTGTTACATCTGACCCAGGAGCTGGGTAACACAAAAACTACCCAAACGCCGGGTTGTTACGTCTGACCCAGGATCTGAGTAACACAAAAACTACCCAAACACTGGGTTGTTACGTCTGACCCAGGAGCTGGGTAACACAAAAACCACCCGAACGCTGGGTTGTTACGTCTGACCCAGGATCTGAGTAACACAAAAACTCCCCAAACACTGGGTTGTTACGTCTGACCCAGGAGCTGGGTAACACAAAAACCACCCGAACGCTGGGTTATTACGTCTGACCCAGGAGCTGGGTGACACAAAAACTACCCAAACGCTGGGTTGTTACGTCTGACCCAGGAGCTGGGTAACACAAAAACCACCCGAACGCTGGGTTATTACGTCTGACCCAGGAGCTGGGTGACACAAAAACTACCCGAACGCTGGGTTGTTACATCTGACCCAGGAGCTGGGTAACACAAAAACCACCCGAACGCCGGGTTGTTACGTCTGACCCAGGAGCTGGGTGACACAAAAATCACCCAAACACTGGGTTGTTACGTCTGACCCAGGAGCTGGGTGACACAAAAACTCCCCAAACGCTGGAGAAATAAGCCCCAAAAATGACCCAGAAGGCTAAACCCAGGACTTGGGTAGAAGAAAATAACCCAGGAGTTGGGTAGAGTGTAGTAATTGCCCATGGCTTCCAGCATGTTCTCGTGTTCCTGAGGCCTGACTATTAAACGGGGAAAGTTCGGGTTTTCACAAATGGCCTCAGTCTGTACTGAAGTTAAATCTATCAATTCCAAAATTCAACAAAATTGCAACAACAACAGCTACCAGATTTGCACACTGCGTCAGTGGGTTAAACAGTGAATCTGCAGCGGTTAACTGCACGCTTGTTTACATGTCGCTTGGATCCGCTCTGTGCCTGCAGCCGCTGATGAGTCCCTTCATCATCAAGAGCTGCTGATTGTGCCGCAGATCGGCGGTCCTGGTCCAGATGTGCTGTGGTAGAACTGAGCCTTTCATGCTGTTCGCCGTGGAAGACGCCGTTTCTACCAGATTGCTTCAATAGAAGCGATGCAGCATCTCTTTGACAAGCGGCGTCTGCTAGGACTGACCCAAACCTATTTGGGGATTTTTTTTTTTTTCCCCTTGAATGGGATATCTAGAGAAGCACATCTGAAAACATAGCATTTTATTGTATTAGACTACTGTATTTTGTGCGTAACTAATAAAAAGAAACCCTTAAAGGGTCATGAAGCACATTTTTTGAGATATGTCACTGAAAACACTAATAGCACTCATAGAGTTTATCAACAAGTGGAAATTGGTTACTCAGTAAAAACCCCAGAGTTAAATCAACTCTGCTCAGATAACATTTGGTCCCTCTCTAAATAGTGTTAAAGTAACACTCTTCAGAGATTGAATGTCTTTTATCTTCAGTTGATTTCATCTAAGGCCGTGTCTGAAATCAGTTGTTGTTCTTATGTTTCTCTTTTCTTCAGTGATTCTGCTTGTTAACAGCAGGTGTTCATCATTAATGTTCAATCATCGCTTAATTAATTGCTTAATTATCTCATTAACTTTAACTCTGCTTCAGTGTTACTTTAACACTATTTAGAGAGGGACCAAATGTTCTCTGAGCAGAGTTGATTTAACTCTGGGGTTTTTACTGTGTATTTAAGCTCAAGCATGAGCTGAAGAAAGTGGATCCATTCATCATAAACGGACTCCACACGGCTCACATGAAACAATGTGTTTGTGTGAGAAAAATATCCATATTTAACAAGTTATAAAGTAAAATAGCTTCCGTCAGACCACCTTCTGCATTCAACTTAGGAAGAAAGTGTTACGCGACGTCCTACACCTTCCGTAATCAAGTTATGTAAAATGTCACGTCAGTTACACTTTCTTCCTAAGTGGATTTGGGAAGGTATTTTACTTTATAACTTGTTAAATACGGATATTTTTCTTACACAAATGCATCGCTTCACTTGTGGAGTACGTTTATGGTAGATGGATGTGGATGGAGACACCTTCTTCAGCTCGTACTCGTTGATCCCGCTCACTGCCGCTATAAAACTCGGATGCGTCGGGATATTTATGAATATATCTCAGATTGTGTTCATCAGAAAGAAGAGAGAGAGTAAAGCTTGGGCTGATTTTCATTTGAAAATGAACTAATCCTTTAATATGTACATAATCTGTTTATCTGTCAATGGGTTAGTTCACTCCAAAATGAATATTGTGATTATTTACTCTCTTTTTTCTACAAACAAGAAGTTATTTTGACAAATGGATGACTGTTTTATTATTATTATTATTGTTTTGTTTTTTAATAGAATGGAAGTGAATGTTCACCAAAGTTGCAAACATTCTTCAAAATATCTTCTATATTCCACAAAATGAAGGTTTGGAATGAAATGAGGATGATTAAAAGATGACAGAATGTTCTTTTCTGGGTGAATAGGGTTTAATATTTGTGAGAACTACCTTTCAACCATTGTGTAATATGTTCATTTTTATTAATGTTTTAAAAGAATTATATTATTAAAACATCTGAGATTAAGGTAATACTTCAACAGCAAAAAAAAACCCTAGCTGGGAACTCTTGGGGTTTTGAACAAGCAATTAAATCCTCTAGCTTGTTCTCAGAAATAATATCAATGATCCAGGATCAGTATGAAACAGTCCATCAGCATTCCTGATCAATGAAAGCAGTAATGCCTGCAATTTCTTTGCATGTGTATGTTGTGTGTGACTGACCGAGCTGAAGGTGTTCTTCTCTTCTGAACATGCGGCCAGTGCCATTTTTAGTAAGCAATAAACAAACCGCTTGACCACAAACTCACTTACCCTAGGGATTAACACAGATGTATGAACTCAGATGCTTACGAGAATCCCTGGCTGGCATCTACAAACTACATACAGATTCAAAAGAGAACCGCAGACGACAATTAGGAGCTGGACATTCAACCTGAACCTCTTACAGGATTAGTTCAGTTCAGCGTGAAAATGTCCTGATAATTCACTCTCCTCCATGCCATCCAAGATGCTTATATCTTTCTTTCTTCAGTGGAAAAGAACTGAAGAGGAAAACATTCCAGGATTGTTCTCCATATAGTGGACTTCAATGGGGTTCAACGGGTCCAAATGTCAGTTTCAGTGCAGCTTCAAAGATCTACATGATCCAGACGAGGAATAAGAGTCTGATCTAGAGAAACCATCGCACATTTTATACAAAAAAAAAATAAACATTATGTACTTTTTAACCACAAATGCTGGTCTTGCACTGCTCTGATGCTCCACACATCACGTCATCACGCTGGAAAGGTCACGTGATCGTGGTATAGGGCGAAAAACTCCAATTCGTTTTCTCCTCCAACTTCAAAACCGTCCGACATCGTTATTTTACCTTTTTTGTAAAGGACTCTTTCACGTTCTCTATGTAAACACTGGATCGGTTCTTCCTCCTACGTCACGTGACCTTTCCAGCGTGATGACGTGATGTGTGGAGCATCAGAGCAGTGCAAGACCAGCATTTGTGGTTAAAAAGTACATAATGTTTTTTTTTATATATATAAAATGTGCGATGGTTTCTCTAGATCAGACTCTTATTCCTCGTCTGGATCATGTAGAGTCTTTGAAGCTGCACTGAAACTGACCCGTTGAACCCCATTGAAGTCCACTATATGGAGAAAAATCCTGGAATCAAACCCTTCATTTCTTTTCCACTGAAGAAAGAAAGATCTTGGATGACATGGAGGAGAGTGAATTATCACTGAACTGAACTCATCCTTGATCAGGGTCACACAACACAACCGCTATAAACAGCGCCAGCATTCAGCAGAAGCATATAACGTCATCGTTTGATAGAACAAATAGTGTTCACAATGCAAATTCATCTAAACATGAAGCATACTTCAGTGCATATATAGCAGTTCTGTTCACATTTCAACTATCGTCACATAATGACAAGAGTGTAAAAATAAACAGCTGAGGTTAGAGACATTTTTGCTCAAAATACACAAAGAAAGGAACTAAAACTGGTGGAACTATGTTAAATTACAGACTAACGCTCTTGAGTCCTCCATAAGGACGCACTGCAGCCATTTACAAAACTATTCACTGTTTCTGCTCTTTTATCACATGCATTTGATTGCATATTATTATTAATGCAAGTAATATTGTATTAAGTACCTGTCTTGTTTATGCAATCAAACATTTTAAAAGGCTAAAATAATTTTATAAGTAGATTTTAAATACAGGCCTGTACAGTATTTATATCAACACAGGGTATTTGAGAAGACAAAAATAATATAGAGTAATATAGTTATGTCTCAACACTTGTAACTGAAATTAAGATTAATAAAACAGAAAAAAAAATAGTATTTGAAGGTGTTCTTAGATTAGGTTTTCTATGCAAATGATAGATAAATTATTTCTTTTAACCATGCAAGATTAATTAATATTGGCTCTTACCTCTTCTTTTAAAATTGCCTCCAGGAAAAAAAAAAAAAAAAAAAAAAATGAATGGCTTGAATTGAAAACTGACCTTGATAAATCATTGCATGACTCAGATCAATGCTCTCGGTCTCCACTGGAGGAGCCATGACGCCCGTCACCCCCGACTCCTTATACAGCTGGGTCCGATGACGTCAGAGGGACACGCCCCCTCAAAAACATGCATTCATGTCTGTTGGGTTGTCTTGTGCTGCTATTATTGCTGAAAACATACTCATTTCTTTAGACTGCCGTTAAATTGTAAGAATTAAAAGAAAAATCTACTCTGAATGCTGTTCCTGTTAGCAAAATTGGCTCTATATTTGTGTGCTGAAGCTCATCCACATCGGCCTCAATTTTAAAAGACACTCTTTTGCATTCACAATCCAGCACAAATCCGAAGTTAACCTATTTTTGATCAATCATTCCACTACAAATATCAGTCTCTGCCATTTGACTGAGTAATCGCTGCATTAACATGGTGAGTGGGCGGATGGGACTGAGCAGTTAATTATTCATGCACAGATTTAAATATGCTGACACTCTAATTAAAATGCTCTGCTGTTCGCGAGCGAATCAAAATGAGGAACTGATAAACCTAAGTCTCTTTATCTCAAAATGACCAGTAGTGCCCCTGAACATCCAGACCTGTGCAGCATTTCTTTTGACAGAAGCACATGTTTAATCACCTGCCGGCTCAATCTCGCAGTGCTTTACTGCCCTCTACAGACTTGGAGCGTACTGAGCACTTTTGTTTATGATGCATGTGCTGACTAATCTCCAAATTAATATTAATGCATTGAAAATATATTAACGATCATTTGATGATCATTTACAGCATGTTTAATTTATCTTTCCTGTTTCATATATTGAACAACTTAAAAAAATAAAGCTAAGATGAATCAAGGGTGAAATGCAAACAAACCTTCTGTGCATCTGAAATTTTAATGTCAGCATGAAATGGAAGTTGTGCTGGTCTTCTCTATCTGATTGACGCTTTGCAAATGTGGGCGGGGCTTGATTGTGTCTGTGGGGAGTTGATTGGATGGTTGTGGTTTGCTATTGGTGGATCTCATGTGAGTGACAGGTTGCCCCGCCCTCGTCATCAGAGAAGATATTCTGATTCAAGATTATGAGGAACATGAATTTAAAAGAATTATGATTATGTGCACCGATAAATCAACAGTCGAAACCGGAAGTTGCAGTCAGTAAAAAAGCGAACTGAAAGAATTATGATCTCATTTTGGGGAGACACGAACATCTCATAAACATCAGATAATCAAACATGTTCATGTGAGTTTGAGGGGGATTTTGACTAAATTTGCTTCAATATAAACATGGCATTTTTTCTCAACTATACAGCTGGCACACTATTATTAAAGGTTAAAATTAGAAACTGATTTGTATACAACTGCATTGGCCGTTTTATTATAATAATGTTAATAAGTTAGTAGGCTAATATATATATGGACGGTTCTATATTTGAATGGGGGAATCCTGAAATCTCAAAAACTGTTTGGTGAACTCAACATTAAATAACGTAATTCAAATCGGCAACAAAATATAACATTGAACTGCCCTATAAATGTTGTTTCTTATGCTCAAATAGTGTTGAGGACGAGCCAGTGCGCATGCGCAGGTCTAAGCGCGAGTCTCATGTTTCTACCGGCAGCTGCAGTGACACGTGACTTTATCAATCAGCGATTGGCTCTTTTACTTACAAGGCGGGACTAATAGTGTTGCCGTTCCTCCCATTCATAACCAGGGTTGAGGAGTAACGAAACACAAGTAACTTAGTGACGTATTTAAAATACAACATTTGAGTGACTGTATTTCATTACAGTTTCATTTTAAATGGGTGGTAATCAGATTACAGTTACATCTGAAAAGTGTTTTAGATTACCAAAGTGATTACTTTGAGTTTTAATGTCATTTAAACAGCGATTGGTGATTCTCTGACTCTGACCGTCTGAAAAAGAGTTAAGATTCATGTTTTCCACTGTTTTCATGTTTTGTGAGTCATTTTATAATTCACTCGTCACTGCAACTTTTTCTCACTATTTGTTTTTTCCCTCACAATTGTGAGTTTGTGTTTCACAATTCTGACTTCTTTTTCTCAGAATTGCGAGATTTAAACTCACAATTGCAAGTTATAAAGTCAGAATTGGGAGATATAAACTTGCAATACTGACTTTTTTTCTTGCAATTGTGAATTTAGTATGTGAGTTTATATCTCATAATTCTGACTTTTCTCAATATTGTGAGTTTATATCTCATAATTCTGACTTTTCTCAATATTGCGAGTTTATATCTCATAATTCTGACTTTTCTCAATATTGTGAGTTTATATCTCATAATTCTGACTTTTCTCAATATTGTGAGTTTATATCTCATAATTCTGACTTTTCTCAATATTGTGAGTTTATATCTCATAATTCTGACTTTTCTCAATATTGTGAGTTTATATCTCATAATTCTGACTTTTCTCAATATTGTGAGTTTATATCTCATAATTCTGACTTTTCTCAATATTGTGAGTTTATATCTCATAATTCTGACTTTTCTCAATATTGTCAGTTTATATCTCATAATTCTGACTTTTCTCAATATTGTGAGTTTATATCTCATAATTTTGACTTTTCTCAATATTGTGAGTTTATATCTCATAATTCTGACTTTTCTCAATATTGTCAGTTTATATCTCATAATTCTGACTTTTCTCAATATTGTGAGTTTATATCTCATAATTCTGACTTTTCTCAATATTGTGAGTTTATATCTCATAATTCTGACTTTTCTCAATATTGTGACTTTATATCACACGATTCTGAGGGAAAAACTCACAATGACCTTTTTTGTGTTTGTTCCACACTTATTAGTATTCCAAAGTATTCTAAAGTATTCAGATTAAGTTACTAAACTTGAGTAATGTAACGAAATACGTTACAAATGACTTTTTAAAGCATGTATTTTGTAATCTGTAGTGAAATACATTTTAAAAGTAACTACCCAGCCCTGATTATAACTAATAGGACTGAATCTGTAGTTAAATGTGACGACATATTGATCTTTTTATTGATTATCTTTAATAATTCCTTCTGATGTTCATTCATGTTTATTTGCCGCTGTAACCGGATGATCACTTCGACTCAGGTGCGACAGCGATCTGTCCATTTTCTCATTTTTTGTTGAGTTTAGTGCATTAAAGAAAAACCTTTGTTGGAAAGGTTATTCTCGTAAAGGTTATTCTCATTTATTTGTGGCAGCTTCTCATCTTTTCTTGAAAGACAAAAGCACTGCACACATCGATTGCTGTTATTCTCTTTCCATTCCCGCTCGGTCACACACTAATGTATCTGTTATGATCAAGGTCAGAGTTTAAGATTCGAGTTTCAATCTCTCCATCAAGAAGCGTGTCACTGAAGGCCAGAGCGTTTACTGAACTGTGACTCAAACTGCATTAAAGCGCGCAGAGAACATCCTATCTGAGCATATCTCTGGATGGCATTAGTGTGAGGTTGATGTCTTTGTTAATGAGGGAGGAAGCGGGTTAATTATGCATGAGACAAGAAATGGTGTTTTTCTAATGGCGAGAGTCATAATGTAAGCTGATATCTTCTGCTGGTCAGTATTTTCTGTACAGGATTCCTTAATATTCTTCATTTTTTTATAGTGCTGTCTCAAAGCGCTTTACAAAAGCAATAAAACAGCTAAATACGCCATAAAAAATAATGCAACAGACAAAAAGAAGAATGAATATGCGGCTGAACGTTCCCACTCGTTTTACCAAATTAGTTTGCATTACTTTTTCCAGACGTTGTTGATTTATTGGATAGGGAAAATGTTTTTAAAAAATATTTTCACTCACAATTTCACTATTTTAGAGATTGTTAAAGCTAGAAAAAATTAAATTAATAATATTAATATTATAATATTAATATTAATAATAATTATTATTATTAAATTAAATTAAAATTCATTAAAAAAATTAGTTTTAATTAATTTAGGGGGTGAATTAAAAAACAAATAGTTTATTCCAGTGCTCGTTTTGTCTTCATTTAAATTTAATTAATTAATTTAAGTCAGGTAAATTCAGATAAAAGGTTTGGGATGACATACATATTGGAATAATTCATTAAATAAATCTCACGAGACTCCCTCCCTGCGCTACTGTGGCCACTAGGTGGCGTTAAAATCCACTAAAAAGCTCTTTTTCTGCTTTTTGTGTTGTTGAATTTGTCATTCAAGACTCACTTAATCACATTTATTGAAAGTAGAAGAGAAACGGGTTGGTGACTTGTGCAAGAATTTCTTGTAAAACATATATTAACAGAATGTCCTGTTTTAAATGGCATTATCACGTCTTTATTCAGAAAATAAAGGTCTGGAAGAATTCTAGCATTTTTATCACAAATGCTATTGTTGTTATTTTTGTATATTGATTATTTCTTAAGAAATGAAATGTTAATATTATTGTAAATAATGAACTGAAATGATATCGTAATGAGATTTTTAAATACTGTAAATATCGCTATTGCTAATATGTTGTTAAATCATAAATAAACTCATTTTTTCTCCAATAATCAGTTGTCATTATTGTCCAAAATTGTGTCAGGAAAACATTTTGGCTGAAATCTGACGTTGATAACAACATTTGATATTTAAAGCATTTTTGATTAACAGTTTTTCTACAGTTAAAGCAGGAGTTTGTGTCTCAGAGGAATTCAGACTCTTCACTGAAGTAAACGAGCGTGATTATCTGCTGTAAATGACACACGTGAACACCTCGAACTCTGTCTGATTAAATAATTGCGTCTTCAAGGTGGTGTAATTGAACTCGCTGCAGATATTAAAATTATAGTTCATGTAGTGAACCGTATTACATTCTCACAGAGGTTTATTGATGGTAAAATACACTTGAAAACATTACACTTTATCCAGCATACTTGAATGTGAATCTAAAGAAAAACAAATTAGCGCACTTTATCCCTCCGAACGTTAATATTTGTCTGAACAAACAGATTCATATTGAAGATTGTTGCTGATTTCTCTTTGCAGCATGAATTAATTGTGTGTAGTGTTGTAGGCTTACTGTTTTGCTGACTTCATCTACTGTGTGTGTGTGTGTGTGTGTGTGTGTGTGTGAGAGAGAGAGAGAGTGTGAGTGTGTGTGTATAATGTGTATTTTTGTGATTTATGAGGACACAAATGTGTATAATGTCGTGTGTGTGTGTGTGTGTGTGTGAGAGAGAGAGAGAGAGAGAGTGAGTGTGTGGTGTATAATGTGTATAATGTCATGTGTATTACACTGGTATTACGACGGAAACATGTTTTATGAGGACATTTCATGCGTCCTCATATTTCAAATATCTTTAAAAACATACTAAACAATGTTTTATTAAAAATGTAAAAATGCAGAACATTTTGTGTGATGGGTAGGTTTAGGGGTAGGGGTAGTGTAGGGGGACAGAATGTACAGTTTGTACAGTAGAAAAACCATTACGCCTATGGAATGACCCCATAAAACATGAAAACACAACGTTTGTGTGTGTGTGTGTGTGTGTGTGTGTTTGTTTATGTGTGTGTGTTTGTGTGTGTGTGTGTGTGAGTGTGTGTGTGTGTGTAGGTGTGTGTGTGTGTGTGTGTGTTTGTTTATGTGTGTATGTTTATGTGTGTGTGTGTGAGTGTGTGTGAGTGTGTGTGTGAGTGAGTGTGTGAGTGTGTTTGTGTGTGAGTGTGTGTGTGTGTGTGTGTGAGTGTGTGTGTGTGTGTGTGTGTGAGTGTGTGTGTGTGTGTGCACATATTAATGCCATGATCATATTCAACATGCCTTGATCCTACCAATACCTAACTTAACAACGTTACTAACTATTAATAAGAGGTAAATTAAGAGTTCGAGTCAAAAGTCGCAGTTATTAGTGAATGATGCCTCATGGTACCGTTTTTAATAAGTTATGAAAACTTAGGGAACATATTAGATTTTTGATTTTTCCTTATTAATTCAATTCAATTCAATTCAAATTTATTTGTATAGCGCTTTTCACGATACATATCGTTTCAAAGCAGCTTTACAGAGAACGGATGGCAACATTACAATTTAAAGAATACAGTTAGCAAATAACATAATTTAGTTAATTAATTTACAATCAGAGTTAGCAGTTTAACTGAAGTTGGAAGCAAAGAGCTCCCGGAAAATAAATTACATTAACAATAATTAGGATATAGAATTGGGCAATGTGCATGTTGATCCAGATGATTGGGTCTTCTGAAGTCCTCGCAGGAACTATTATTGCTTTTAGCTGGTGTACGGTGGCAGTGATCTGTTTATTCATGTGCTGTTGGAAGATGTTTTCTGAAGCAGATCATGTTCTGTCAAAAAAGGGTTTTAAAAGTGATGTCCAGAGTGATGAAAAAAAATCAGCCATTTCTAGAGCACTAGTTCAGAGATAGATAGATAGATAGATAGATAGATAGATAGATAGATAGATAGATAGATAGATAGATAGATAGATAGATAGATAGATAGATAGATAGATAGATAGATAGGGGACAGAATAGCATAATAAAAAAGGCACTTTACTGTACCTTTGACTGTAAACAGCAGGGGGCGCCAGTGCACTTCTGTTTGAGATCTGAGCTGATGATCTTTTGTAACACATTCAGACAGAATCATTTCATTCATTCATTCATTCATTCATGTGTGTCAGTTCTGAGCTTTGATCACTGCAAGAACCTCATTTTAATGCTGCTCTCTTATTTTGGTTAAAACATTATAGCTACAACAGATTTATACAGAAATATAAATGTGTTCATTATTGAAAACAAGACAAACATGATATTTCTATGGCACAATCATTTTTAAATTATGAATAACATGAAATGACAGTTTCAGTGACATTTTAAAAGTCTGGGTTAAAAACACCCAAGTTGGGTTGAAAATGTACAAACCCAGTGGTTGGGTTAAATGTTTGACCCAACCTGCTGGGTAGTTTTATTTAACTCAAGTATTGTTTAAAAATGACTGTATGACTGGCTTAAAATGAACCCAAAATATGTTAGAAATTGAAAATCAGACACATAATTACTAGAGGCAACAATAATAATCAAAAGGTGGAGATTTAATAAATGTTTATTGTTTAATAATTATTCATAAAACGTATTAATAAATGCTCATTTTGGTTTATTTTAAGCAACAGTACAATAAATTTTAAACAATAGTTGAGTTAAATAAAACGACCCAGCAGGTTTGGTCAAACATTTAACCCAACCGCTGGGTTAAAACAACCCAACCCTGTATTATAACCCAACTTGGGTTGTTTTTAACCCAACATTTTTTAACTAACTACATTAGTTAACATGAGCAGCACAATGAATTTTATTTTTACTAACATTAACAATAATTAATAACTGCTTCTCCTATCAGTGAAGGAGGATGTGTTTGCACATGTTGGTGTTTGAGGGGTGAATGCACGCGCTCGACTGAGAAACGCTAATGCTTTTCCGCATGATCAGTATCATTAGCATAACAACAATGGGCTCTGGGACACTGAGAATATCCTTAGCATATAAAGCAGGTAAAAGTGAAGACGATTTGTGGGTTTTTATTCAAAATCGTCTGGAATTCACCCTGCGTTGGATCCCCATTATGCTTTGAATTTGACAAAATTCATCTAATCTTAATTAAGGTTTTAACAAGAAAATCGAATTCTGGAAGGCGTCCTGATTCCCCTCATTCAATCGCCATGACAACCGGAATATCAGCATGCCTGTGATTCCCGATGTGCCTATGTGTTGCCGTAGACGCAGAGATACGGAGGAAGCTGCCGCTCATTTGCATAATGTAGTTTGTTTATGTAACTATCTATATGCTTCACATGTTCGGTCTAACCTCCTCTGATCTGTGTGATTACAGCTCATCAGAGAAGCAGCTTCTGTCATCGGCATAGACCTGGTTCCTTTTGGAAGTGTCGGCCGAGAAGAAAATGATGTTGTCCGGATCATTTTCCATCAGCGACATCAGCTTGTTGAAGTGAGGAGCGTGTTCGGCAGGAGACTGACCCAGAATCAGTCCAGCTTATCTGGTATGAGCACAGGGCAAAGGTATCCTTGATTTTGGCAGAACTGGGCTTGAATGCCCAAGTATTTTGCCAACTTTAACACACACTATATATACACTCACCTAAAGGATTATTAGGAACAGCACACTAATACTGTGTTTGACCCCCTTTCGCCTTCAGAACTGCTTTAATTCTACGTGGCATTGATTCAACAAGGAGCTGAAAGCATTCTTTAGAAATGTTGGCCCATATTGATAGGAGAGCATCTTGCAGTTGATGGAGATTTGTGGGATGCACATCCAGGGCACGAAGCTCCCGTTCCACCACATCCCAAAGATGCTCTATTGGGTTGAGATCTGGTGACTGTGAACTCAATTTGAAATGATTCGAGCTTTGTGACATGGTGCATTATCCTGCTGGAAGTAGCCATCAGAGGATGGGGACATGGTGGTCATGAAGGGATGGACATGGTCAGAAACAATGCTCAGGTCGGCCGTGGCATTTAAACGATGCCCAATTGGCACTAAGGGACCTAAAGTGTGCCAAGAAAACACCCCCACACCATTACACCACCACCACCAGCCTGCACAGTGGTAACAAGGCATGATGGATCCATGTTCTCATTCTGTTTACGCCAAATTCTGACTCTACCATCTGAATGTCTCGACAGAAATCGAGACCAGGCGACATTTTTCCAGTCTTCAACTGCCCAATTTTGGTGAGCTCGTGCAAATTGTAGCCTCTTTTTCCTATCTGTAGTGGAGATGAGTGGTACTCGGTGGGGTCTTCTGCTGTTGTAGCCCATCCGCCTCAAGGTTGTGCGTGTTGTGTCTTCACAAATGCTTTGCTGCAGACCTCGGTTGTAACGAGTGGTTATTTCAGTCAAAGTTGCTCTTCTATCAGCTTGAATCAGTCGGCCCATTCTCCTCTGACCTCCAGCATCAACAAGGCATTTTCTCCCACAGGACTGCCGCATACTGGATGCTTTTCCCTTTTCACACCATTCTTTGTAAACCCTAGAAATGGTTGTGCGTGAAAATCCCAGTAACTGAGCAGATTGAGAAATACTCAGACCGGCCCGTCTGGCACCAACAACCATGCCACGCTCAAAATTGCTTAAATCACCTTTCTTTCCCATTCTGACATTCAGTTTGGAGTTCAGGAGATTGTCTTGACCAGGACCACACCCCTAAATGCATTGAAGCAACTGCCATGTGATTGGTTGATTAGATAATTGCATTAATGAGAACACTACAGGATTAGGTGAGTGTATATATATATATATATATATATATATATATATATTTAATGTAGTAGAGTGTTGTTGAGTTCGTCATTTTACGAACTCTGCGTGAGATTCTCTAGCTTTGTTGTTGTTGAGCTGTTAAAGCTCTTCTGGAAAGGGGTCGGGAGCAGCAGCTCATTTGCATTTAAAGGGACACACACAAAAATGGCGTGTTTTTGCTCACACAAAAATACAGGCAAATTTGACAAGCGATAATAAATGATCTGTGGGGGATTTTGAGCTGAAACTTATATTGAACACATATTCTGGGGACATGGGGACAGAATATCAGGGAAGATCTCCCAGCATGCACTGCAGCAAGATGAAGATGGATAAGGTGGTTCCTCTATGACCCTGATCGCTTATTACATGGTGAGCACAATCATTTAATGGGAATGTTAATGGTGTTTCTGTGTTGAATGTGCTACACACACACAGGGCTGTCACGTCAACTCCTGAGGCTGGAGAGTAATTTATAGCTCCACCTATTCACTCGGCGTGTTCATTAGGCCTCGCTGTGAAGCATTTAATGAATTATGTAATAGGCATAAATTAAGTAGGCTACTGTGCATAATGTGGTGTGTTGTTTAAAATCTAGTACTGAACAATTCCCTGTAACTTTTGACAAAGAATGAACTTTTAACGTGTTTCCAGAGCTCAGTTGAACGATTCTAACGATCTGCATCAGTTTCACTGCTTTGGACTACAATAAAAACATCATTATATGATCATCATAAGACATGATTCATCACAGCTGCCACGAGTTAGGCTATATAGCGCCTGGTGCACACATTGTAGGAAGGAAAATGATAGATTACTTACAGTGGAAGCAGGGGAAATGCTTTTAAAGGGAGATTTAGGGTCATTTCAAAATGCTTTTGTTTCAAACTGTAGAGTCAGCCATTTCTGTACGTATGGAAATAAGCCTCTCAGTTCTATATGACAAGTGGTATGCCTAAACTGACAGATTTGTATAGAAATAATTGCCGATCGCTGGATCCAATTGTTGTTCAAGCCACTAATACAGCGTTTTAGATTCAGGGATCTGAAATCCTGCATCGCCTTGTGCAGTGAACTCTGACCAGGTGTTTCAGATCTGAGCTGGTCGTTTCGCTGTTGCTGAATATTATTGGTTAGGGAATAGGGATTTTACTTGGACCTACTCTAAGTAAGCTCTGTCATGTATGGAAATGCGTTTCCGCCACTGAATAAAAAATAAAAAAGGTAATTGCGACTTGTTTTCTCACAATTCTGACTCATAACATATCATAATATCAGTCAGTTAATCTCAGAATTGGACTCACAATTGTGAGTTTTTATCTCAAAATTCTGAGAAAAGAAGTCAGAAATGTGAGATATAAACTCACAGTTCTAAATTTATTTCTCGCAATTCTGACTATTTCTCACAATTGTGAGTTCATAAATTCTTAGATTGTTTTTTGAGTGCTCACAGACAGTTTTTCGAGTGGGTCCCAGCTTTGTTATGAACTCATATGAAGAAGAAGAGGAGGAGGCCCAGTACCGAACCCTGAGGTACCCCATGACTATTTAAGTGTTATGGAACGTATGGCAAGGAACACTTCAGACGAAGCAGCATACGGTGATACTTTTATAATGAAATGAAGGTAATCAGGAACAAAACATGCATTCAAACATGTAAACACAAACGTCCAAATACAAACGAGACCTGATAAGGAATGAGGGAGAACATAGGGAATATATACAGGAACACATGAGGAGTAATGAACACAGGGCACAGGTGGATGACGTAACTAATTATAAAACACAGCTGAACTAAATGAACTCATAATGACGGTGAAGGGAAAAACAGAACCATGTGACAAAATGACAGGACAGGCAAACTGAACCCTGACATTAAGTGGCTTAAATATTTATTTTATTTTATTTTATTTTATTTTATTTTATTTTATTTTATTTTATTTATTTATTTTATTTTATTTATTTTATTTTACAAAAACAGCAAATGTTTAAAGTGATTTTTGAACGTATGCTGCCAGTGAAAAGATAATTTTTTTAAAGGAAACTATTAAAGTGGGCCTAAAACTTTTAATTGGTATTTATATTGAATTGAGTGTTTGTATTATACTTTCATCATTGAATGAGTCATTAAATTGTATTTATCGAATGTCTTCATAAATATGAATGTATGGCTTCTTTCAGTATTTTGAAAACCTTCTACATGTTGGAGATACATGAGCGCCCACAGGTTGAAGGAACGGATGTTCTTTTCCCTGTGGAGGGGGATTGGAAATAGATTTCTGTTTCCACTAATGACTTTTTAGTTGTGTCACCAGTGTGCTGCGTCAGCTTCTCTGCATGCCGTCGCAATATCCCGCATCCCTGAGGAGCCTGAGTCAGCACACAACAGGAAGGCATTCAAGAATGTCCAGCACATTCCCTTTTCACAACAGAATCATGTGTGCAATTATATTGGCGGGCTATTAGTACACTTTCCGGTGCTTGGTCGGTTTAGTGCCCTACTGCACAAACAAATATATAAATAAATATTATTAGATAATTCATTGAAGAGTAACACTAGATCGTCATGTGGACTGGAATTAGTAGATGCCTGTGAAGACATTAATAATGCCGTCATATTAAGTTAATGATCATTTATTATCATAAATCAGCAGTAATAACATTCTCATGACCATCATTTGTATTCCCAGACCGCTCTATTGTTCAGTAATGTGTTTCCTCTCATATGGCATGGCTTGGTCAATAACCGGTCTGTTAATGGTTCATGGAAACATTGTGTTTCGTTGGACTTGATTAGATTGGGCTTCTTTTATTGATGAATTTTCCTCCTTTATACATCTGTGCAAATTTCATTCAAATTATATTAGAGAACACTCAATTAAACAGGTATTTATTTTCTGCAAATTTTGAGAATGGCGGTTCTGCTTTTGTAAGCATATGGCATCAGTTACAGAACGGTGGTGTTAAGTGCAATGCAGGGATGCAGAAATTATCCATTCCCCTTCAAAATAGAACTTTCCCATTTAGCCACTGCAGAGCAACGGCTAATTTACTTAAAAGTTAATAACATTACAAATTCAGCAAACGTTTGCCTTTACAACCATTCACTCTGCTTTTAGAGTCTAATTCCTTTTGAGATTTCCAGTAAATATGTTCCTGTCCCGTTTCTCGGTTGTTATTTTGTGAAGCAAATGGTGGTTGACTTTTACTAAAATATAAAAATGTATCAATGCCAATTACATAATGACACAATTATAAGCCAATTCAGACATAATAAATACATAACATCAATTACTCAAAAGATTTCTCTAAGAGTACTTAAAAGTTATGCATACACACAGAGGAGCGTGAATGCTCTTAAACAGAGGTCCCCAACCCCCGGGCCGCGGACCGGTACCGGTCCGTGGGTCATTTGGTACCGGGCCGCACAGAAAGAATAAATAACTTATTTGAAAAAAAAAAAAAAAAAAAAAACTGACTTATGTAATTAGTATGAAATGTGCATGTGTGTATGAAATGTGCATTTCTCTCTGGCGCGTTCACTACTGCGAAGATCGCGAGTCAGCATCTCAAATTCTCTCCGTTACATCCGTCTATGACTCACTCTTGGCGCATAGCAACGCTTGTTTAGGTCACGTGATACGTTACCGCTAAAAATAAACACACAAGCTAGCAAAATGAGTAAAAAAACAAACGTCTCTGGAAAGCTTCTTTGCGAAGGGGAAACGGCCCAGTGAGGAGACAGAAGAAGAGCCTACGATTTCCAAGAAAAAGAAAGCTGCATTTAACAGACAATACCAGGAGTCCTACTTGAAATATGGATTCATCGCAACAGGTGATTTACACGCACCAAGCCCTCCAGAGAGCGTTAGGTGGCGGAGAGGATGTTACTCATGTTATGTTGTTGGCGCGATGTTACGAGGACGCTGCTAATAAAGTTGCGAGTAAGCCTACACATTGGATTCACGTTTATTATAATATTTAAAAAATACCCCAGTTTTTATGCTGGTCGTATCATTTTATTTTGTTGTTTTTATCCGCCACACCTTAAAGGCCGGTCCGTGAAAATATTGTCTGATATTAAACCGGTCCGTGGCGCAAAAAAGGTTGGGGACCGCTGCTCTTAAAGACACTCACCCATCCCTGTGTGGGGGTTTCTGGCTACATTTTTACCCAATTAATTGTCAGCGGAATGAGATCCAATTGCAGGCTTTATTGGAAAACACAATGGTTGTAACAGTGGCACACAGGAATATCGGAGGTAAGCAGGTTCGTGGTCAGTAAACAGGCGAGGGGTCGCAGGAAATAACGCTCAGAACTGACAGGGAACCTAATCAAGACTTCACAGAGAATGAGAATGGTGTTTATATGTGGTGTGGGTGATGAGGTGCAGCTGGTGAGGTAATCAGTGACTGGGTACAGGACTTCTGGGAAATGTAGTCTGTGTGAGTGAGTGAGTGTGTGAGTGAGTGAGTGAGTGAGTGTGTGAGTGAGTGTGTGAGTGAGTGAGTGTGTAAGTAAGTGAGTGTGTGAGTGAGTGTGTGAGTGAGTGAGTGTGTGTGTGAGTGAGTGAGTGTGTGAGTGAGTGAGTGAGTGAGTGAGTGTGTGTGTGAGTGAGTGTGAGTGAGTGAGTGAGTGAGTGAGTGAGAGTGAGAGTGTGTGTGTGTGTGAGTGAGTGTGTGTGTGAGTGTGTGAGTGAGTGAGTGAGAGAGTGAGAGTGTGTGTTGTATAGTCCAAAGTGAAGTGCCCTCTAGAGGTTGTCCCGGGCACTTCAGCTAACGATCGTTACTTTAGTAAATTGTTACATTTTCTCTAATTCTGACTTACTCTGAAATTATTGTCTTCAGTAGATTATGATGTATCCATTGTTACCGAAAAGCTGCATCAGGATCAGACATACTAAAGGTATGGAGCAGGTCGCATATCATACGAGACCATTGGATTTCTGTGGATCACTGACTATGCTAATCGTATCGTGACTATGCAAACTGCGTTTTTGTATGAACAAGCAAGTGGCGATTCTACTTAACATATTAGTAAACTCTGCAACCTCTGAGTAAGAGTCAGAACTGACAGATTTGAGATCCTGGGCCAGCGTAAACAGCCAGCGCTTGAACCCTGTGTGACTCTGAGACCCGAATGAACGAGTTCAATAACAGTAAAGAGTTAAAGAGAATAAACACAATTAAAGTGATAATAATTTGAAATTGGAGTCAGCATTTAAAGCGCACATTTAAAGTAAAAATTTAAACCAAATCCCAAAAATTAAGTGAACTTCACGTGGGCACTGAAAAGGCATAAACGCATTATACCTTCGCCCTGACTTATATACAATGAACAAATCACACACAGCTGAATACAAGGAACTAATAATGACAGTAACCATGGTAACTAAAAGAGTGTCGGGAAAATCAAACAAAGGAACATGTGACTAAAGAAAAACAAAGTCCAAAACACACAGACATGTAACAGTAATAATCATTAAAAGAGGAATAAAAGTTGTCACCATTTTACTGTTTATTTCAGCTGAAAACTGTAGTGCGTAGAAACGCATAGATACGTTTTTGGAGAGGCTTGTTTTTTTCTAATTAGCCTAAGTTGTTTAATTGGAGGATTTACTACAGATCCAGCAGAATAAGGCCTGATGATTTAGAGGAACCTCTCACAATTTACTGTCACATTTTGAAAGATGATTTCTGTTGAATGATGAATTTTGAAACCTGATTGATTGAGGCTGATCTGTGACACCGAGCTGCAAATATTACCTCGCACTAGCGTATATATGTGAATATATGGTTTAGCATAGGTTATTTTAACTGTGGTGATGAACGTGCCAGAGAAGAGATGTGTTGATGTGTGTGATGGAGGGTACAAGTGCAGAAGAAATGGCTTTGGAGAAGATGGAAAGGATAAGAGTGCAGGTGATGGCTGGGGAGAAGACGTTCAGAGACCTTCAGAGAAGTTGCATGTGGGTGGTAGGTGTTTGCGAGACTGCGATACGAAGAATTAACTGTTTATGGTTGTTGTCTGCATGTGAAAAAGTGGCAAAGCCGTCAGCTGTTGTAGAGGAGGTGGAGGAGGAGATAAATGCCTTCATGTGTGTCTGAAATGCTGTTGATCTCATAATGATGGTGATTTTCCAGTGGGGACATTGGTAGAAAAAAAAACAGTGAGACAACAGAGACACCCAAATATTTAAAGATTTTTTGGTGAAAGAGTTCAGGATTGAGTGCATTAAAGTCAAAGTTTATTTATAAAGCACTTTTTTAAAACAACAAGTGTTGTGCTGTACTAAGGGCTGGGTCGGTTACTTTTAAAATGTATTTCACTACAGATTACAAAACACATGCTTTAAAAAGTAATTTGTAACGTATTTCGTTACATTACTCAAGTTTAGTAACTTAATCTAAATACTTTAGAATACTTTGGAATATTAATGTGAATAAAGTGAATAAAGTGTGGAACAAACACAAAAAAGGTCATTGCAAGTTTTTATCTCACAATTCTGACTTTTTCCCTCAGAGTTGCGTGATATAAAGTTACAATTGTGAGTTATAAAGTCAGAATTATGAGATATAAACTCACAATATTGAGAAAAGTCAGAATTATGAGATATAAACTCACAATATTGAGAAACGTCAGAATTATGAGATATAAACTCACAATATTGAGAAACATCAGAATTATGAGATATAAACTCACAATATTGAGAAAAGTCAGAATTATGAGATATAAACTCACAATATTGAGAAAAGTCAGAATTATGAGATATAAACTCACAATATTGAGAAACATCAGAATTATGAGATATAAACTCGCAATATTGAGAAAAGTCAGAATTATGAGATATAAACTCACAATATTGAGAAAAGTCAGAATTATGAGATATAAACTCACATACTAAATTCACGATTTCAAGAAAAAAAGTCAGTATTGCAAGTTTATATCTCCCAATTCTGACTTTATAACTTACAATTGTGAGTTTAAATCTCGCAATTCTGAGAAAAAGAAGTTGTGAAATGCAAACTCACAATTGTGAGGGAAAAAACAAATTGTGAGAAAAAGTTGCAGTGACGAGTGAATTATAAAATGACTCACAAAACATGAAAACAGTGGAAAACATGAAACTTAACTCCACTTTTTCAGACGGTCAGAGTCAGAGAATCACCAATCGCTGTTTAAATGACATTAAAACTCAAAGTAATCACTTTGGTAATCTAAAACACTTTTCAGATGTAACTGTAATCTGATTACCACCCATTTAAAATGAAACTGTAATGAAATACAGTGACTCAAATTTTGTATTTTAAATACGTCACTTAGTATTACTTGTTACTTGTATTTCGTTACTCCTCAACCCTGTCTGTACATACAAAAAGAAAACATGTTCATCAATACAAACAGTCAGCACCATAAAAGAAAAACACTTGAGACACAACAGTGAAAGAAAGCAGCTCTCACATGGCATTGAACGCCAGACTGCCAAATTTGAAGACCTCAAGTGTTTGAGCGAACCGTTCCAGAGCTTCGGGCCGCTCGGTCCCGCCTGCTCTTCAGTTTTACCCTTGGAACAGCTAAAAGCAAATGGTCAGCAGACCTTAGTGCTCTTGACGGAGCTTACAGATGAATCAAATCTAATAAATAACTTGGCGCTGAAACATTAAGAGATTTAAAAACAAGCACCAAAATTTTAAAGTGAATCCTATAATGGACAGGTAGCCAGCGAAGAGACGCGAGAATGGGAGTGATATGTTCCCGCTTCTACTGCCGCATTCTGGACCATTTGCAGTCTGGAGACAGAGGCCTGACTAATACCTAAATAAAGGCTGTTACAATAATCTAAAAATATGCACAACTCTTCAAAAGAAAGGTGTAACAATGAGCGAGTCAGCGGGTATTTGATCCAAATGCAGCTTTATTCAAGACGGAGTCAGACAGGCAATGGTCAACACAACAGCAAACAACAGTAACAAGGGAAAGGCAAACTCGTAGTAGATATTCCAGGCTTAAGTCAATAGGCAGGCCGATAAACAACAAGACGAAGAACCAGGCAGAATCGGATAACAGGCAAAAAACAAGACAGGGATAATGCTCAGCAATGTTACAGGAAACAATACTTCGCAAAGTGGGTGAGTGTGAGCGGTGCTTTATAGTAGCGAGATAGGAATCAGGTGTGAAGGTAACGAGTACAGCTGGCAGGGTGATTAGTGACTGGGTGAGGGGCTTATGGGAAATGTAGTGTGGTGTATGGAGTCCATGGTGTGAGTGGGCGACCTCTGGTGGCAGGTGGAAGGGACATGACGGAACGGATTCATTACAAAAGGTTTCACCTTGGAGAGTTGTCTCAATTGGAAAAAACATGACTTAACTACGAAATTAATCTGTTTATCCAATTTAAAATCACAATACTGAGTGCTCACAGATGAGATGGGTCCCATCTTTGTTGTGTATATTGAGAAGAAGAGGACCCAATACCGAACCCTGAGGTACCCCCCTGACTATTTAAGTGACTTACATACATTTCCCCTCTCCTGAAGGATCTACCTGTGGTACAGGACTTAAACAGTGCGGAGAGGTTTAATATCAACCCAGGCTCATTGGAAAAACATGCCTTTGGCAACATTTGTGTAAAATAATATTACGTTGCTTCTTGCATGTGTCGCTACACTTTCAAAATGAAATGTACAGTGATTGGAACGTGAGATAAAAACACATTTGCTGATGCAACCATGTCATCTCAGCTTCTTCTTTTGCAGTGAGGATGTTGGCACAAAAAGAAAGAGAGCAGTGACTACTAGAATCTTTTGATGTGCAGCATCTTTTTTGTTCGGTTTAGTTTTCCACAATGTCAGGGGCTAGACCTCAGTTGCAGAGGACAGATGTTGTCCAGACAGTATGTTAAAGTGGAGCATAGAGTGTTGGTAGCATTACTTACATAAAGAAAGGAGAAGAGCAATAGCTACGTGTCTTACATTGGCATGCTTCAGTATAGAGTAACCTGCTTCACTGTGCTTTGACTGCAGAGAAGGTTCTAGGAAACAGTTGGACAGATAACTGAATGACGATCTAATTGTCCTCAAGTGAAAACACCAATTCAGACTGGAATGTTTGGACTTCATTTGAAATTTTTTGGTTAAATTTTGACATAGATAGAAACATCAGATAAGCTCGTTTCTCCCACATGCACATGAATGCTGAAAATATCAGAACATATACAGGATGATAACCACTGTGCCATGTCTTGAATCGATTTGTGACATCACATGGGCAAATATATTTGCATATGAATAGAGCAAGACATTAACAGATAGTTTTACATCATAGGCCATCATTGGCATTTAATCGCTTAAAATGAGAATGAAAGGGAAGTCTCACTGGTCTTTTCTCCACTATTTTACTATATATCCGAGTGAAATGGCTTCTGGAACAAGAACAAATGTGGGCGGGGCTTGATTGTGTCTGTGGGGAGTTGATTGGATGGTTGTGGTTTGCTATTGGTGGATCTCATGTGAGTGACAGGTTGCCCCGCCCTCGTCATCAGAGAAGAGATGCTGTGAGAGGAAGATATTCTGATTCAAGATTACAGGAATTTAACACAATAATGATGTGCAGAGATAAATCATTTATGGTAAATACAGCAAAAAAAACAAAAACACTGCAATATTGATTTTAATTTGAAATAGTAAAATTACTGATAAAGAAATTAATGTCTGAATAGACTTTAACTAATAAAAATGACAAAGGCACAACAAAATAACTAAAAATTCAACTAGATTCAAAACGCAAGCTTAAAATATAAAAATAAAACCTCATTCAAAATACTAATAATATTAAAAAAAACACTCATGTGGTTCCAAACTTACTTTTTTATTCTTCTGTGGAAAATGTATTTTGAGTGTATTTTGAGGAATGTCTGAATAGTTTTCTTCCATACAATGAAATACGGACTGAAACGCTGCAATCCGGGAAAATTTGGGGTTTTGGGGTCATTTATCCTGTTCTCTGATCAGTGTTGGGCTGCCAGGCCAGTCTTTGCTCGTCTATCTGGATCTGGAAATCCCACAGGCTGTTAAGTTTTGTCTGGTCGTGCTGAGCTTGTTCCATTATTACTGCCTCAGCCCTGCTGTTTCCAGCTGTTAGAGTTTCCCAATGTCAACCACCTCTGTTTTTCCGCACAGCAGTCCCGTCGCGTAACTGTGAAGAATTTGTGAGAAATACCCTTGCAGCTTGATATTTAACGCAGGCTGAATATTTCATGATTAAACTATATCACATGAGCAAAAATGCTGTTGTATTGAATATGACTGAATATTTTGAAAGTGAGTTCATGTTTTCTCCATTCCAGCCAACAAAACTATGTTCTATTAAGTTTCTTGGTTATGCAAATCGTAAGATTATGGGACATTTTAACGTTATTTGACGAAACATTTCAGAAAAATGAAACTAATGTTTTTTTAGGGACAGAAAATTAAAACAAAACGCATCGAAAGCAAACGCAAGAACAAAATATTTTTGGACAGTTCAGTTATAAACATGAGATATGATTCCTCAGATGGAGCTGTTCTCGGCGGGTACTCGAGCTCTGAACGACTGAGTGTTTTTTGAATGACAGCATTACACAAACCCATCCATCATATTACATAATCCCTTGTTCAGAGAACAAAAGCAGCGAATGTGAGATTGCATTTCATGACAGACTATGACAGACAGTGAGGACATTCAGCTCGAGTCACGGCCCACAGAACTAATTGGATTCCCCTCAGCTTCTCTTCAAAACTCATGGCAACAACGAGACAGTAGAGGTGGACTTTAATTCATCATGGCAAATGATCTCAACTCATTAGAGCCTTATAGTCATTAGTGCGGCTCTACCCAATTAAGTGAAAGAACAACACCATGAAACAAACACTAGCACTCGCTCTCTTTCTCTCGGCCCTGTTCTTTGTTTTGATAAAAACCGTTGCCATGACAACAGACATAGGTAAACACAAAGGGGAGGGCGAGAAGAATGTTTCTTTGTCATTTCATTCAAGATCACTATCGCTCTTGATGCAAATAATAGCATGTCAAAAGGTTGAATTGTTCCTAGAAAGTAACTTAAGACGATGTACGGATACAGCATGAGACCTGTTATTTGCATACAGTAAGATAAAACGTGATCCAAGAGAGTAACGGAGATCAAATGTACGTTGATGTTTTACAGTTTTTACAGTTTATGGACATTTCCTTTAACACTAAAACACAATGTGATGCGAAATTGAAAACACACTTAAAACGCCTGTGAATAATTCACATTGACGATACCTGTTTTTATGGACTGCTGTTGTTTTTTACTTCCAGATGGTGTTATAGAAATATAGATATATAATTAACCAGAACATAAGTATTCTGTCATTTGTATTTGTGGCAAAAAAAGTGTCCCAGTCAACCTGAATTCAGTCTGATGCAATTAAAACATTGAGGAAACAAACTGCAAAAAACATATATGAATATATAAAGGGAAATGAAATTACAGCATAATTAATAAAAAGGCCGGTTTAAGCCCCAATTTTAGTCAAATGTGGACAAACCCAACCATTGGGGTACGGTTTTTTATTAAATTTTTAACCCAATCCCATTGAGTTTGTCCATTTTGACCCAAATCTGGGTTGAAATAACCCAGCATTTAACATATACAGCAATAATTCTCTAATTTTAGACTAATGGACATTGTTTTTAAAGTAGTCACATGACAGCTTGTAATACTGAATAGGGATGTTTATTTCTTTAAATCAACATGAAAGCTGTGTTTCATCATGGGGCATTTCTAACGAAACACGATGGAGACGTGGACTGGAGTTATCGGTTTATGGCTTGCGTATGAATTCATTTATTCATCAAGACATAATAACAAATTAAAATGTTACAAAAATACATACGTTCTTTGTTCTTGTCACGGTTCCAGAAAAGATCCATGTCCAGACACATTATTATCTGCCGCACTGCGTGATGTCCGAGTCCGAAACAGTTATTGAATAAATATAAATCAACATGACTCTGCACATATATTTGCATGTTATAAAGAAATATCAAATGGTAAATTACCATCATTTATTTTATATAATGATGAACAAGGCCCCCTGGTGGTTCAGGGCCTTACACAACTTGCGTAGTTTGTGTATGGGGAGGATCGGCTTTGACTGCCATATAGATATTTTTAATATTATCCCATAATTTGGCAGCGGGTTTATTAGGGTGCTGTCACTTTAAGAGCTGACGCACGGATCCATTACACTGTTACACATGTGTTTTCTTTCTCAACTGTTTACGTTCAAACATGTTTATATGTATTTGACTGTTTAAGTATTTTGAATGACAATAGAAAATAAACACAATTGTAAGATTCAGTCAAACGTTCAAAAGCAGTGCTGGACAGGATGTGTTAAATATCGCCTTAATATTAAATTATTAAATTTAACATTGCCCAACTTGATTTCCTCAGGAACATAATTAATAAGACCATAATTGCCCATTTTATGTACCCAAAATGAATAACATCTCATGTTTATAAGAGGCAGTGGTAAATCCCTGAAACACTGGCCCAGATGGAGCTGTTCTCGGCGGGTACTCGAGCTCTGAACGATCGCTGACGGCCTGGAGCTCACATCTCCAAAAACATCTAAACAAATTGTAAAATAAGCGCTACGATTAAATATGAGTCTCATATTCCACGTCTAAACAACTGCATTATCTCCTATAAAACTCTTAAAGCTACAGTTCGTGGTACAAGTGAAGTATTCGTGAAAATTACGGCAGATTTGTTCGACGGCCATAACAGTGGCAGTGTCATTATTATATTATTATTATTACATATTATTATATAAGTGATTTTTACTGAATGTGTGTCAGTTTCATGCAGGTTCACATGTATGTCATTTATCAACTTTGGCAACTTTTTATTTTAATCCAATAGGCTTTAATTACGTCACACGCGTGACTTGATCAGATGTAGGTGACATTCCAACATTGGATTGGATAAAAATTAGTGCAGGATGAGTTCTCAGGATTTTTTGAAAGGCTGTCAATGCTTTTAAGTGAATTTAGTCAATAATTGTGAGCACATTATGATTAAACTAGTGAACTTCGAGAAGTTTGCTAAACATGACTGCCATTTGGTTTCATATTTTGTTCTGGTGCAGTGACATTCAAACGTCCTTTTACTTTCTTTGTATCTTCCAGGTACTTTGTAGGAGAGATAATCAATATGTTTTTTTTTTTTTCATGTAAAATTCTTCCACTAAAGACCTAGATTGGAGAGGATGAGCCCGTAGCCCTCAGCGGTTTGTGCGTGGTAATATCGTGTGCTATTTTTTCACCGGCGGAAATCAGTTTGATTGTTGCTCGAGAGCCGCAGCGGAGATGCTGGCGCTGTTCTCTCCTCCTCCGCGACACACGGAGCGCATCGTGCTCGCGTTCCTGCCGTGAACACCACAGCTTTAATGCTATGAAACCTCCGTCCTGACAGCATTTATTCACTCTGTGCCTCGAGATGCTGGAGCGGATGAAGAGCACCGGAGCGGCGGCGCTGCTGACACTGTGCGCGGTCCTCGAGGTGAGTCGCGTCGCGTCGCGTCCGCTGCCGCACAGCACAACAAACGCGCTGCTTAGTCAATTCACATCATTCTGTGAGGATAAACTTCATTATTTCGTCAGTAGCCGGGCTTGATAAACCTCCATTCGGTGTTTTATCCACACAGTAATGTTGAGTCTTTGTCTCTGAGTGCTCCTCCTACAGTAAAACACAGCATGATGAAGAAATACTGTAAACATCTCTGCGTTATTAGTTCGCTCGCTGCTGATCTTGATGGAACAACACAACTGCAGTGTGTTTAGAACAGTTTTGGGATTGTTTTAGTCTACAGTTTTGTTTTTCCAGAGCAAAAAAAAAATTAATGTATTCCATTGTTTACTGTATATTTGCGTCGGCCTTGTATGAATGTTCTCTGTTGGATTATGTTCGTGAAAAATCCTTTGAAGGAAGTTGTGTGTGGCTGAATGTACAAATATAGCAGCTTTCTTATGTTTCGTACTCCCAGACAGTTCAAAAGTCCTAATGGAATGCACACATTTGTTTTAAAATTTCTAGTATTATTTGAGATGAAATGAGATCAAAGACACATTTGTGTGTGTGTGTGTATTCCTTACATTGTGGGGACCAAACGTAAGTAAATCTTGACATTGTGGGGACATTTTGTTGGTCCCCATGAGGAAACAAGCTTATAAATCATACAGAATTATCTTTTTTGAAAATGTAAAATAGCAGAACATTTTGTGTGATGAACATTTTGTTGTACAGTATAAAAACCATTACGCCTATGGAATGTCCCCATAAACCATGAAAACACAACGTGTGTGTGTGTGTGTGTGTGTGTGTTTATATATACACTGTAAAAATGCTGGGTTAAAAACAACCCAACTTGGGTTGAAAATACCCAACCTGCTGGGTAGTTTTATTTAACCCAACTATTGATTAAAAATTACTGTATTGCTGGCTTAAAATGAACCTGAAGTATATTGGAAATTAACCGTTATTAATGTTTTAATAAATGAACATTTATCAATCATTTTATTGAATACTAGTTCAACAATAAACATTTATTAAATTGCTTATTAATAAATGTTCACCTTTTGATTATTATTGTTGCCTCTTTGTGTATGATTTTTAATTTCCAACATATTTTGGGTTCATTTTAAGCCAGACATATAGTCATTTTTAAATAATAGTTGAGTTAAATAAAACTACCCAGCAGGTTGGGCAAATATTTAACCCAAACGCTGTGTTTTTCCATTTTTAACCCAGCATTTTTTAGAATGTGTGTGTATATATATATATAGGCCTGTGTGTGTCATTTTGCTGCAAGTTGGCTGTTTCTTTCCCAAATATCTTCCCAACCTTTGATATGTACAGCATTTACATTTCAAAGACTTGCAAAGCTGAGGCATCAAGCATCATCAGCTCTTCTTACTGTACAGTACATTGCGTTTGCAGTTACAGTAATGCTATTTCACCTCATCATTGCCATCATTAAACTGGCCTGTCAGAGAACAGAGAGATACTTTGTCATACGCACTTAGACGCGGTTAAATCAATATGCCAGTTTATTCACTCATAAATTGTTGTGTAACATCAGTTAAATCCAGACAGGTCATAAAGATCCGATTCTTCATGCACATACATGTAGTTTCTCGGTGTGATGATGTGGAGGTAGGACACATTGAGAGCTGAGCACAACTTGAATGCTGGTTCAATAGAGAGTTATGACACATCTGCACCTGCATCTTTTATGACTCATATGCTCTTGTGCCACAGATATATAATCTGTAGAAGGCATTATGGGTAGAGCATTTGTTGTTGTTTTGAAGCTGTATTATTGCAAGTAAAGGAATAATTTTAACATTTTTGAGAGTATTATATGTGCGTACACTAAAAAATGCTGGGTAAAAAAAAAACCTAGTTGGGTTGAAAATGGACAAACCCAATGATTGGGTTATTTTATCCCAACGAATTGGTTGGTTTAACCCAGCGAATGGGTGAAATGTTTGCCCAACCTTGACTATTGTTAAAAAATTACGAAAAAAGATCAAAGACACATTTGTGTGTGTGTGTGTATTCCTTACATTGTGGGGACCAAACGTAAGTAAATCTTGACATTGTGGGGACATTTTGTTGGTCCCCATGAGGAAACAAGCTTATAAATCATACAGAATTATCTTTTTTGAAAATGTAAAAAATTTTGTGTGATGGGTAGGTTTAGGGGTGGGGGTAGTGTAGGGGGACAGAATGTACAGTTTGTACAGTATAAAAACCATTACGCCTATGGAATGTCCCCATAAACCATGAAAACACAACATGTGTGTGTTTATATATACACTGTAAAAATGCTGGGTTAAAAACAACCCAACTTGGGTTGAAAATAGACAAACCCAGTGATTGGGTAAAATTGGTTTAATTGGGTTACCCAACCTGCTGGGTAGTTTTATTTAACCCAACTATTGATTAAAAATTACCGTATTGCTGGCTTAAAATGAACCCCAAATATGTTGGAAATGAACATTTATCAATGTTTAATGAATTAACATTTAAACATTAACCATTTAATTAAATTGCTTATTAATAAATGTTCACATTTTGATTATTATTGTTGCCTCTGTTGTCTGATTTTTTTTTTTCTGCCAGACATACAGTCTAAGCAGGTTAAACCATTGGGTTAAAACAACCCAGTCGCTGGGTTTGTCCGTTTTCATCCCAACTTGGGTTGTTTTTAACCCAGCATTTTTTAGAGTTTTAGAGTAACACTTTACAAAAATCTGTTTTCTATTGTAGTTACCGTGTGAATTAGTATCCGTGTCCTGTTGTGTTTTTGGAACGCTTTCACCGCATTGATTCCCGCCGCTGCCTTCTGTGACTTTGAGAAAAGGCATTTGCCACAGACTGTGGGATCAGTCAGAAGTTGACAGGGAGTTTGATCCGGCGTTTGCTGGCCTTGTAGCATTGATACAGGGATTTGCTCACTCGGTCCTGTGAATCTATATTTACCAGAGACAAAGGTTTTAGCCTAATGCCCCCGGTTAATGCTCAGTTAACACCGGCTCTGTCCTCTCCTTCACTCACGGAGGGTTTTGAACCGCGGCCAGTGTTAAACAAGGGCTTCTGTTAACGGAGTCTAGGCTGTGGAGCCGTCGGCCATAACAAACACGGTTTTACTCCGTAAACAACCATTAACCTTCAACCAGGAAAGGACTGGAATTGTTTGCTTACGTCTCTGTAATTTAGTTTTTCGGAAGTGATGACGTTACGGAAGGATGATGATTGTATACAAACATAAACGGTGAAAAGGCAGGTAGTGTATTCACTCTAAAAAAAAATGCTGGGTTAAAAACAACCCAAGTTGGGTTGACAAAGACAAACCCAGTGACAACCTGCTGGGTAGATTTATTTAACCCAAATCACTACAAATCAGGCTTAAAATGAAGCAAAGTGTGTTGGAAGTTAAAAATCAGACACATAATTGCTTGAGGAAACAATAATAATAATCAAAAGGTGAACATTTATTAATAATCAATTGTTATTGTTTAGTTATTATTCATTAAACATATTAATAAATGTTAATTTTCCAATTATTGCTGACTTAAAATGAACATGAAGTATATCGGAAATGAACGGTTATTAATGTTTTAATAAAAGAACATTTATCAATCATTTTATTGAATACTAGTTCAACAATAAACATTTATTAAATTGCTTATTGATAAATGTTCACCTTTTGATTATTATTGTCTGATTTTTAACTTCCAACATATTTTGGGTTCATTTTAAGCCAGACATACAGTCATTTTTAAATAATAGTTGAGTTAAATAAAACTACCCAGCAGGTTGGGTCAAACATTTAACCCAACCGCTGGGTTTGTCCATTTTCAACCCAACTTGGGTTGTTTTTAACCCAGCATTTCAAGAACTATAGAAATTCATCTAACTTGTCTAGACAAAAATGCCTAAATGGATTTTAATTCAGAATTTTGCCCATGATAATCGTTGAAGAGCTGTTGTGTGCATTTTTAATGAACTGTTGAATAAATTAGTTTACCAACAATTTGATTTATATCATTGGCCAAAGAAGTCAAAGCTCGATTTCTCTCTGGAAGATCCTCGAGACGGTCAGTGACGCTCTTTCTGTGAGGAATTTCCATCCTCCACATCAACTGGAACTATTTCCAATTCATGCTTTAATACAGCAGAGACGAGTCAGGACATTATTGGAGGTGGAATGGGATTGGGACACGCTAAACCACTAGCCAAGCTCCCATGGGATCAGCATCCCATATTGGCCTCGCTTATGAATCTGTTGTTTCCCTCGCCAAGAACAAATTGTGATTCCTTGCATGTATGATGTCTTTATGCCGCAGCGCGGGGAGCGGAAGGCCTGGCACGAGTCCCTCTGCTGCTACTGACATTGTTTCTCTAAACAAAATACGCGACTCGAGCTCTGAGCGCTCGACGAACAACAGACTGAGGAAATTATTCTGCTTCTTCCCACTAGATTTCCCTGGTGAGAAGGACTTGAGGTTTGATTGGATTTAGCCTTAAAGCTTGCATCATTATGCGACCATGCAAAAGGACTTATGGGAAAAATCTCGCTTGTTGACACCCTAATAGTGACCTTCCAGATCTTGAACAGAAATTTCTGCAAATTATGGACTGCTGAGATCAGCCTTTTTTTATTCATAGTGGAATAATGTGCATTTAACACAGCATGACCGAGTTTTATTTTTATCTCGGAGAGAATCAGACGGTATATGCCAATGAACTCGTATGTAGTTTAAAAAAAGCACTTTCGGATAATATAATATTAATGAAGGCCACTTGAGGGAACCTAAAAAGAGTTAATCATTAATAACTTTCATGTTCTTTTGTCATTTAAAGACGTGCACGTGATGTCGCTGAAGCACATGTGAATGTGATTTTAACTGCATGTAATTCGATATTACATATAAAGTTAATATATTTTAAATGTACTAAATTGCAACTTCATTACAAATATGCTTAAGTTCATGCCACGAGATGCCAGTTTCAATAGAGATTACAATAAAGTATATTGTAGTTTACCATAAATGCTTGTCAGTACAGGATTATGTTCTCCACTGAATTATTTACATGATTAGCATGTTATTTATTTGTTTAATGTGCTTCCCTGCACACATTTATTTGAGCAGGAGTATTTTGGTTTAGGTGATTTTTACAGTGTAAACTATAACAGCATGTCCTAACCAGATGCAACGCAATAAGACAAGCAATTTGTTTGTCCACACGACTGTGAGACACGGCAAAATCAATACAATCAAAACTCACAGCCAATCAGCAGAGAGTGTGGGCGGAGTCTCTCTGCAAGTGGACTACACTTGTAAACAAATGAGTCATAAATAACAGCCAATCAGAAGAGAGTGTGGGCGGAGTCTCTCTGCAAGCACACTGCAATCGTAAACAAATCAATCAAAAATCACAGCCAATCAGAAGAGAGTGTGGGCGGAGTCTCTCTGCAAGCACACTGCAATCGTAAACAAATCAATCAAAAATCACAGCCAATCAGAAGAGAGTGTGGGCGGAGTCTCTCTGCAAGCACACTGCAATCGTAAACAAATCAATCAAAAATCACAACCAATCAGAAGAGAGTGTGGGCGGAGTCTCTCTGCAAGCACACTGCAATCGTAAACAAATCAATCAAAAATCACAGCCAATCAGAAGAGAGTGTGGGCGGAGTCTCTCTGCAAGCACACTGCAATCGTAAACAAATCAATGAAAAATCACAGCCAATCAGAAGAGAGTGTGGGCGGAGTCTCTCTGCAAGCACACTGCAATCGTAAACAAATCAATCAAAAATCACAGCCAATCAGAAGAGAGTGTGGGCGGAGTCTCTCTGCAAGCACACTGCAATCGTAAACAAATCAATCAAAAATCACAGCCAATCAGAAGAGAGAGTGGGCGGAGTCTCTCTGCAAGCACACTGCAATCGTAAAAACAAATCAATCAAAAATCACAGCCAATCAGAAGAGAGTGTGGGCGGAGTCTCTCTGCAAGCACACTGCAATCGTAAACAAATCAATCAAAAATCACAGCCAATCAGAAGAGAGTGTGGGCGGAGTCTCTCTGCAAGCACACTGCAATCGTAAACAAATCAATCAAAAATCACAGCCAATCAGAAGAGAGTGTGGGCGGAGTCTCTCTGCAAGCGCTGCATTCGCAAACGGATACTGTCACATCTGGTTAGGACAAAAACTTCACCCGGGAAAGAGGCCTTTTCATGGCGTCTGGTTAAATCTGTCCTGCTGTATCAGCGTCCCGATGAGTCATGCTTTGTCAGGTGTGAAAGTGACCAGATTATACAAACATTTCAGTGTTCAGCATTACGTAAGTTCACAGTAAACCGACGTTGTTGTCAGAGAACGTGGCCACGCCTACAGCGCAAATTACACGGCACAAGTGAAAGGTCTCGTCTGACACGGAGGGTTAATTGGCCGTCTGTGACCTTTCTCTCTCACCGTCAGATCTCACTCATTTCACCCCGTGACAAATGGAGAGACGGGGGAGATGTTTGGTTTCTGGATATTTCCACCCACACACATTGATCCCTCGGGCAAATGAAGCCGTTCTTCAGATTGTTAAATCTCTTGTCTGGCCTGAAACTGAGTTTGCCTCGATTCACCCAGACAAGAAAAACAATCTGTACACGACATAATATTCCATGGACCGTCAGCATAAAGTCTTTGCCGTTGTTTTCTGGCCAGGATCAGGAGAAGAAATGCAGCAGTTGATGTCTAATGTCATCAACAGAGTGCTTAGCTGGACAAAAGCTCACAAATCATCGGACCGCAGAATGACAGGTGTTCAGTGTCCCTTTTTCTGTATTCACTGCACATAACCTGTTCTCATAAGTGCAGTGAATATTGATTCTCTAAGTAAGAGTGTAGTAATCGTCATTCGTTGGAAAGTGCGGCGTAACATTGCTGTTGTTACTGTCCCGAGGCATCAGATAACATTCGTCATGCAAATTCAGGAAGACATGTAAGCATCACGGTTTGCTCGTCTAATACATATTCATCAGTCCGGGATTGCTTGGCAAACACTCAGATCGGCTCTGTAAACAGTCGGTAAACTTTGACTTTGCTACTGTTCACAGTATTAGTCATTACGTGACTAATGCGAAAGTGTTCACGCCTGCGACGGAAAATGGCCTTGTTTAATCTTCCTGATGTTTGTTTTCTGGCTCTCTCTCCACAAATAGGGCTTAAAACAGGCCTGAAATTATTTAATAAATGGCTTTAAGCTTCAAAAAATGTTGGTCAAACCAAATATCATATGAGCTGTTTTATTTATTTTTATTAATTTTATATATGGTTTGTCTTTTTTTCAAACCTGAATTTGTGCAATTGTACAAAAAAAATTATATATATATATATATATATTATATTATATTATATATAATTTTTTATTATATATATATATATATATATATTCTTTGTATATATATAAAAATTCTTTGTATGTTATAATCACAGTTTGTATATTTTGTAAATATTATAATTTTATTTTTAATTTTAAAAAAAAAAAAATTTGAATTCGGTAACAATGTTGCAAATTTAGCGTAGTTACATCTATTAACTACTAACTAATTATTGATAAATTTATTTTCCATAAATTTATTTGTATATTTTATTTATATATATATATATATATATATATATATATATATAATAAAAATATATATAATTCTTTGTATGTTATAATCACAGTTTGTATACTTTGTAAATATTATAATTTTTTTTTTAATTTTTTAAAAAAAAAATTGAATTCGGTAACAATGTTGCAAATTTAGCGTAGTTACATCTATTAACTACCTATGACTAATTATTGATCAATTTATTTCTCATAAATTTTTTTGTATATTTTATTTTTTATATATATATATATATTTATATATATATATATTATAAAAATATATATATTCTTTGTATGTTATAATCACAGTTTGTATATTTTGTAAATATTATAATTTTATTTTTAATTTTTTTTTTTTTTTTTTAAATTGAATTTGTTAACAATGTTGCAAATTTAGCATAGTTACATCTATTAACTACCTATGACTAATTATTGATGAATTTATTTTTATTTATTTTATTTATATATATATATATATATATATATATATATAAACATTATTTTAAGGAACTTTTATTAGGTAATAATTTAAAAAAAACTAATTTTAATTGGTGGCTACAGTCAAAAAAGTCAAGACTTTTTATAGGCCAAAATCCTTGTTTTAAGGGGAAACAGATATTTGATGAAAACTCGTTTCCCATGACATGTTATATATATACACCAAATTCACCAAAGTGTGTCCTATCTGTGGGAAGTGCCTATAGTCTGCTATAATTCAAAAGTTGCTCTCTAGTTGCTGCTGTTTCTAGTTGTTTCCATCACTCTCTCTCCTTTATGCTGCTGTCATCGCTCTGACTGGATGCAGCTTCCTCTCTGGCAGACGTACACCGCTTTAATGGTGTGGCTGGAGTCAGACGGCATTCCTCAGTGTAATGAAGATCCGCTGCCTAATGGCAGGCGTTTGACAGCAGCTGAGGGATGTCGGCTGAGCTGTATTGATTATCCGACTGACAGGCTGTGCTGCGGTCCGTCATAATGGATGAATGAGTCCCGGTGTAATGAGATACAGGAGAAGTCCAGTCCTGGAAGCAGAGAGTCTTCATCTAGTTAGGTTGAGAAAGAAAAAAAAAAAAGTTACATATATACAGGTTTTTCTGCTTGAATGTTGATTATTTTCCTCATTGTGCAGCTCCTCTCTTCCCAGTCTGTCAGTAACGCTCTGTTTACTTCCTGTCTCTATGAAGCCCCTCCTTCTGAGAAGCTCTGATTGGTCGGCTGGAGCGGTGTGTTGTGATTGGTGTTTGGGAAATGCCAGTTTCAACACACTACTAACTCACTCAACCAGGCCCGCCCCTTTATTCCAATTATTTAAATGAGGATAACGCCCACCGGAGGGACTTTACAGAGCTTTTTCATGCTCAAACATCAACATTACACACTAAAGAAAGATGAATGTGTGCCCTGAAACTGTTGTGGCTGTTGGGACACTAGCGTGCGTCTGACTCGTCTCGTTTCGTCTGTGGTTTGTTTTGTTTGTCCTGTTTGAGAAGTGCTTTTGCCCCTAAGAGGTCATTCCTCTTGCATCAGTGACTCCATAAACCATGAAGAAGGTCTTTTAGTTCTTCCTGAGAGCGAAAACCTCAAATGACTTCAGATTTACAGTGTGCTTCCATTTCCTTGCAGACACTCGCTTTGATATGTTGTACATTCAGAGGTTTTTGAGCTACAGTAAATCAGGATGCAAAAAATTTGATTTAATCAGGATGTGGTAGATTATATAATAATAATAAAAATTTTCAGAACATCTATAATTGTAAATGATATCCTAATTTTGATTTTTGTTTTGCAGTGTATAGAAGCAAAGAAGTATTGCTGGTATTTTGAAGGAGGATACCCCATCTATTTCATGTAAGTACGATCACTTTTCTCTTCAAATCTCGTGTTATTAGCGCTAACATTCTCTCCACAAGATCTCATTATGACTCTGACATCATTAATCCTGCCATCTGTTCATTAACGCAACTGTCCCTTTAAGACAAGTCACTCGGCGGCCATCTTTGAAACCGACACCCGTCTCCGCGGTGACACCTAGTGGTCAAATGCACGTGTTATCTGAAACGACTTTGACGAAAAGCCCTTTAAAAAAATAAAAATGTTGTGTTTTTGTTAATGTGGTGAGTTTTTAACATCCTCTATATAAGAATATAAAAAATATATAAAATAAAATGTATAATATATAATTTATAAAATATATAATAATAATAATAACTAGGTTATTTTGGTCATGAAAAATTAAAATTAATAAAACAAATCAATCCACAATGGTCTGATTTTTGTTTTTTTTTACAGATTTTTATTCAAAAATATCAATTGCTCTGCTGTGGAAGGCCTACTTTTTTTGTAAAAATCCTCTCACGAGGTGAAGGTGCGTTAACTCCTCTTTTAAACTGTGTGGGATTTGAGACGGATCAGATGTGCGATCGTGTGGTTGTTCCTGCCTCTGTCAATCAAACGCAGACTCGCCTGTCGAAACACTTGTGAAACGCGCCGAAGCTTCGTTTAGCCTCGGTCACGTGACGTGGGTGTTTTGAATCAAAGTTCGCAGCGGTGTTTCCAAACATCTACGCTTCGGGATCTCGACACTGTGTCCAAACGTTAGTTTCGCGTCACACCAGCGGCTGTTTTAGCTCTTGTGGCTGAAGGTACATCAAATATTAAAGTCCTAAAGTCTAACTGTGAAACTGTATTTAATACTCCAGCGATATCTCAAATATATTACTTATTTTAGTATTATTTATAGACCTATTTATTATAATATTGTAGCTTTTATATTTTCTGTATATTTAGTAATAAAAAAAAGTACATAAATTAATTTGACAAATGTACATTTTTATTATTATTTTTTAGCTTTAATTTATATTTATTTCACTTTTAGTTTTAGTGATTTTAGAACTTCAACTCAATTTTGAAATTGTTGCAGAGGCAATATTTTTTTTCATCTAATATTTATATTTCAGCCATATTTCAATGATTTTTATAACACTGTACAGTAATTTGTTTACATTAAAGCAGTAGTTCACATGAACTAACAAGGAGAAATACTCTCTGAATAATGCCGAGTTAAAAACAACACAAGTTGTTGTAACGGGGTTCATTGGAAGGAAGGAGGCGGGAACCGGCGAACGTTCAACAATTTTAATAAATAAATAAACAAACAATAAAACGAAAGTAAAACACAAACATAAATAAAACACAACATAAAATCCAGGCCTGGTCCTCTCTCGTCCTCCACTGTCGTCGCTCCTCTTTTATGCTCCCGGAGCTCCTCCGTGAGAGACACGAGACCGGTGTAGCGCGCAGGTGACGCTCATTATCTCTCACTTCAAAAAATGCTCTCGCCCGCCCTGCTCGTCACAGTTGTTTTTGTACAAAAGTTGTTGTACAGGCATTTACACGAGTGTAAGATTATTAAATATATTCTTCATCATTAGTTCATGTTATTATTTGAAGTGATTTAAATAGTTTTAGTTAACAATAACGGCACTGATTCAGAACTCTTGAATGCATGAGAACAGTGAACGCCTGACAGGAAGTTGCACTGATGGAGACACAGGATTGGCCGGAGGATGTTTCCAGCTCAGTGACCTCATCACCACAGCAGCCTCTGAAAACACATTCACAGGCTTTTCACAAAATATCAGAGCTGATTTCTGACGAGAACCCGAAAATGTCAATTCTGTTATTATTTGGTCGTGTCGTTCCAAACTCCATCGGACTTTCTTTATTCTCTGGAGCACAAAAGAAGAAATTCTGATTTATTGCAATAAATAAATGGGAGCTTAAGCCATTACAAAATCATAAAAAGTGATTGTTTTTCATATGCATGATTGATATGAATAAATAATGAAAAGAAAATCTAATAATAATTTAAAAAATTCCTCATACAAAGTTATTGAAAGGCTTCAGAAGTCTGGTTTTGTGTTCTTTTTGAAGTCTCATTTATGTATGTAAAAAACGACCATTACGTTTTCCTTTTATTTTAGAGAGAAGAAAGAGCGTCACGCGGGTTTGGAACAATGACACACTGATGCATGTTTCATTTGCGCGCGCGCTGTCCCTTTAAAGGCTCCGGGCTGCGCTGAAGCTCCCGCTGGGAGTCTGTAAGGAGTTCATCGGCAGGCCTCCAATTATAATGCTGCATGTTTCTTTCTGCTCGTAACAAGTCGAAGGATTCGCGCCCAATTGAACATCCTGTTGGCTTGCTTTTATCTCCGAGTGTGTCCTCATGTAATACCTGCAGTGGGATTCATTTGGGGGAAGTGATTGCATGGCTTTGCATTGAGGTTGGAAGATAATGCAGGAGTTGAGAAACGGCGGAATAACGCAGCGCTCGCTCCGGCTCCGTGTGAGATAGCAAACCCATCACGCGAGCTAAGCCAAGACCCTGACAGACAGAAATTGGACCTGAATTTTGATGTTTTCCTCTCTGGTTGGGTTCCACTGCATTGAGTGATTGGCAGCTTTGATCTAGAGAGGGAAGAGGAAGAGCTCGATGTGAACGAGGAGGCTGAAGACGTTTGGCTGCATGATGACCTTTCTAGCTCAGATTAGTCATGTTGTGTTTCAGATCAGCTCCCGTTGGGACCGGCACATTCTGTGTTTACATCTAAACATGTCATTGGGTTAATACTGTACATCTAGACAGTAAGCATGTACGTCAAATCACGTCATTTTGTTAATATTTTATCTTTAGAAAGACAAACATAAATAGTGATGAAAGCCAAAATATTAAATGTCACAGATGTATATTTACTGAGTGTGTAAAGGGAGTCAAAATGAGCACTTTCACCTGAGATTCAGAGGTGTAAAAATGAGGTTATAAAGATGTCAGCATCATTATTTTATCTTTACACAGAGATTGGTAGATCTATTAGTAAAATCTGTTGACTTTATCAATCTTTCTTTCATTATATTCCAACAGTGACGGTTCAAAAATGGGAAAAAGCACTTTTTGTGTTTTTTTCCTCAAGTTGTCATGCCTGTAACTCAAGAAGTGTTAAAGATATCTTAATATTCTTCTAGATTCTGCTTCTTATCAAACTTTCCTCTCAGTATGTTCATTTTAAAGGCCCTCAATGGTTCAATCCCAGAGATATGGAGATCTCAATGCGGCTCCATGAGTAAAATGTGCTCATTTTCAGTGGTCAAAAACCAAACGTGGGTCACTTTGTGGACAGCTGATACTTTCTTATTTTAAAGAGGAATATCTAGAGGAAACAAGATACATTTCTAGTTTCAGTGCCATTTGTTCTTCAGACAGTCTTCGTTAAACACAAAACTTTCAGTCTGTTTAAAAAGTTCCCTACATTAGGTTTTCGATCACTGGAAATGAGTAAAAATTGGACATGGAGTCACATTGGTGTGCCAATATCTACGGGATTGAACTATAAAGGGCCTTAAAAATAAAGATTCCAAAAGAAAAGTTTATTAAGAATGAGAATCTAGAAGGATATCAAGATATCTTGAACACTTTTAGAGTTACAGGCATGACAACTTTGGAAAAGGAGTATTTATGGCACTCAGACTGGAATGTTTTATGCAACTGAGATGATAGAAAAACACAAGAATCATTTCTAGTTTCAACATTATTTGTTCTTCAGATATTCCTCTTCAAAATAAGAAAGTATGAGCTGTCCACAAAGTGACCCACGTTTGGTTTTTGACCACTGAAAATGAGCACATTTTACTCATGGAGCCGCATTGAGATCTCCATATCTCTGGGATTGAACCATCGAGGGCCTTTAAAATGAACATACTGAGAGGAAAGTTTGTTAAGAACCAGAATCTAGAAGAATATTAAGATATCTTTAACACTTCTTGAGTTACAGACATGACAACTTGAGGAAAAAAACACAAAAAGTGCTTTTTCCCATTTTTGAACCGTCACTGTTGGAATATAATGAAAGAAAGATTGATAAAGTCAACAGATTTTACTAATAGATCTACCAATCTCTGTGTAAAGATAAAATAATGATGCTGACATCTTTATAACGTCATTTTACACCTCTGAATCTCAGGTGAAAGTGCTCATTTTTATCCTCCTCTACAAAATAGTGCATTACTCAGTGACATGTAATATTTTGGCTTTCATCACTATTTATGGAAAAAATATTAACAAAATCGAAAATGTGGTTGAGTTGACGTTATGAAGGTTACATGTAGTCCATCAGACTGAGATCATGAATTGAGGAAGAAAGGCTGTTGATGTCGATGAGCCTGGAAAGGGTTTTGAACTCATTTATGAGAACTTCAGAGTCAATTATTCTGATTCTCAGCGAGTTTAAAGAGAAGAGAATTCAAATCTCTGGACAGACCAGGTCTTTCCAGCAGTTCTGATCGGATCTGACAGGTTTGACTGTTGTAGTTTCGTGTGGCTTTCATCAACCCATGATTTTACCTGCTGTGTAAATGTGACTGTCAGAGAGTTTCACGTCGAGTACTTGAATTTGAGGCCATCGAGCAAAAAGCTGAAGTTAATCTGTAAGTGGACCTATAACATGTTACTCCTCGTTTCAGAACGTTCATTCGAAAGTAACGTTCCCTTAATGTTTTAAATATGAGAAAATGGAACGTTTGTATAACCAAGAAAAAACCGTATGTTTATTGGATGGCACGTCTCCTGAAGCTATTAAACTTCATCAAGTCAAACTTCCTTCTTTGCGGTTTTCAGGGCAATGAATTTATTTCCTCTCAAACTGTAGATGTTTAGAGGCAAATGGTCTTGTTTCTGATGATTCAGCTCTCTTTCGCCGTCCATTTACGCACACCCCTCCTGAAAGATTAAACGCTTGCATTAAGTGCTGAGAATCCCTTCAGCATCCGAGCAGAAATCACTGCGCCTGAATGAGCCGCGCTGCTCAGATGTGAGCGATTACTGGCTCGAGTCACATTTATCATCACATCAGGGGTATATTTTCATAGAATTAACTGTTGTGATGCTGAATTTCTGATGTTGTGTGGATCTGTGGCTTATATGGTGATTGTCACCTTTTAAATATAGATCATACGTTTTCTTTGAAGGACTGTAAATATTGATACGGCCTTGCTTTATAATTTATGAAGACTTTAAATGTGCCTGGACACAGTTTTGCACATTTCATAGACAATCATATCAACCTGCAGTTGATGCCATTAAAGAGGGGGAACTTACTAAACAGATTGCTTTAGTGATTCAGCGCGAATCGTCCATTGATGGTGAGCGGAGACGTGTGCGATCCGTACAGGCACTTCAGTGGAGACGTCGACCTCCAGCAGGAGAGAGTCCTTGAGCAAAGCTCCGCTCGTCCGCTGTATCAGTTATTTGAAGTTGAATGGGAAATGAAGCCGGTCTGAGCACTTGATCCGGTCCATTGACTCTCCCTGCTTTGACTGGAGCTCTACGTGAGAGCGGCGTCCTCTCGCAGTGCCACTGTCAGCTTTCCACTTCTCTGAAGAATTAAGTCTGAGTTTGTTTATTCTTATTTTGAAGGGTTATCGTCTTGTTTTAGAGGATGTGGATCAGGCAGTGTGTGTGTGTGTGTGGGTATTCCCTACATTACGGGGACCGAATGTCTTTTTGGTCCCCATGAGGAAACAAGCTTATAAATCATACAGAATTATCTTTTTTGAAAATGCAAAATAGCAGAACATTTTGTGTGATGGGTAGGTTTAGGGGGGGGGGGGGACAGAATGTACAGTTTGTACAGTAGAAAAACCATTATGCCTATGGAATGTCCCCATAAAACATGAAAACACCACGTGTTTGTGTGTGTGTGTGTGTGTGTGTGAGTATTCCCTACGTTACGGGGACCGAATGTCCCCACAGGTATAGTAATACTAGTAAATTTTGATCTTGTGGGGACATTTTGTTGGTCCCCATGAGGAAACAAGCTTATAAATCATACAGAATGATCTTTTTTGAAAATGTAAAATAGCAGAACATTTTGTGTGATGGGTAGGTTTAGGGGGGGGGGGGGGGGCAGAATGTACAGTTTGTACAGTATAAAAACTATTACGCTTATGGAATGTCCCCATAAAACATGAAAACACAACGTGTGTGTGTGTGAGAGTGTGCGTGAGTGAGTGTGTGTGTGTTTTCATGATTTATGAGGACACAAATGTGTATAATGTCATGTGTATTACACTGGTATTATGACGTAAACATGTTTTATGAGGACATTTCATGCGTCCTCATAATTCAAATAGCTTTAAAAACATACTAAACAATGTTTTATTGAAAATGTAAAATAGCAGAACATTTTGTGTGATGGGTAGGTTTAGGGGTGGGGGGGGGACAGAATGTACAGTTTGTACAGTAGAAAAACCATTATGCCTATGGAATGTCCCCATAAAACATGAAAACACCACGTGTTTGTGTGTGTGTGTGTGTGTGTGAGTATTCCCTACGTTACGGGGACCGAATGTCCCCACAGGTAGAGTAATACTAGTAAATTTTGATCTTGTGGGGACATTTTGTTGGTCCCCATGAGGAAACAAGCTTATAAATCATACAGAATTATCTTTTTTGAAAATGTAAAATAGCAGAACATTTTGTGTGATGGGTAGGTTTAGGGGTGGGGGGGGGGCAGAATGTACAGTTTGTACAGTATAAAAACCATTACGCCTAAGGAATGTCCCCATAAAACATGAAAACACAATATGTTTGTGTATGTGTGTGTGTGAGAGAGTGTGTGTGTGTGTTGCAGCAGACTACTGGAATATAATCAAATCCTGTCACTGTCCAAGGCGAGGACATTAAGTCCGTAAACTAACAATTAACTTCTGCAAAACAAGAACAGTCTGTGCTGCCGGATCAGAGCCGTTGTGTCTGTTGTGCTCAAGTCAGTGTTTTTGTCTGTCAGGATGTATATATGGTGTTTTTGTTCCAGATTGTAATTAAATTGGTTAATATTTTTTAAATCAGATGATTATTTTTCACATGCATTCATTTTTTAAGTCTCACTGAACAAAGACGTGCTGTATATATCAAAGTCAAAGCGGACGGTTCTGCTCGTTCATCAAAGGGCAGCAGCTTTTAAAGTGTGATGGTAATTAGGACCTTCACGTACAGATGTTCTGTGGAAAGGTCATCATCAGTGGGTAATTATCCACTTCAGCTTCCACAGTGGTAGAAGTATTTACCCAGCGAACTGGATTTTGTATTATTTTGTATTTGTTATTAGTAAAACATGTCAGAGGATTTGATTGAACTTCAGTGTTTTAAATTTATATGGGTTAGGGTTTGGGGTGATTAAAAAAAAGGAACCTTTTAATACAGCTTTTCTCCAGATGTAATATCAGTCTCTGGTGTCTCCAGTGAAGTTTCAGCTCAGATCATTTATTATCGCTTGTCAAATTCGCCTCTATTCGGGTGTGAGCAAAAACACGCCGTTTTTGTGTGTGTCCCTTTAAATGCAAATGAGCTGCTGCTCCAGAAGAGGGCGGAGCTTCAACAGCTCAACAACAACAAAGCTGGAGAATCTCACGCAGACAAAATGAGGAAAGTGTTCAAACTGATGGAGAGACTCAGGAAGAAGTTTCTGAACGGTTAGTGGATAAATTGATGTAGTTGCTGTGGAGTTGATCAACTCATCACTAGCATGTGTCGTCACGTTCATCTTTTCTCCTCGTTTGTGAAGCAGTCCGGCGTAAAATGACGACATCAACAACACTCGACTACAACAACTCTTCCTCTTCTCTAAAGCAGCACAACATGGCCCCGCCCCCTTTGTTGTGTGTCCTCGGGGGCGGGGTTTATGTAAATTTTAGGGTTTGTGATGTCACTAACCCAGGAAGAAGCTCGTTGTAGTCCCTACCAGCCGTTTAAAAAGTGATTTCTGTAAAAGAAAATATCTCTTTGCATTGAACTTTGAGTTTCGTAACTTTGCAGATGTTGATTATGATCAAACAGCAATCCAGGACCTCTTTAAAAAATATTTGTCTTATTTTTATTAATCAACAAAAGATACTTTGAAGAATGTTCATGCTGCACTTTTTGTACATTTAAAGTGAATGGGAAATGTTCAGTAAAATGCAACTTTATCCCAAGACTTCTGACGAGTTATGATACGCGCGTGAGGAAAAGACTAACATTTAAAGCGCGACTCACTGGAAATCCTGTGTGGAGTTACACGTTCAGCCATAACGTGTTTTTAACTCCTCAAGTCAATCCAAAAATCATCTGTCAGCACTCACCGTTAAAGCACTGGAGCATAAAGGCAAAGAGAACAACAGATCGACCCGTCATAGCATCAACATTCAAGGACTTTTGGATGCCGAAGAACCAGATAAGAAGATGACAGCAAACCGCAGCAGAACTCGGGGTTATTTTCATCCTCTACATCAAACATTGGGCCCAGTTCACGAGAAGAATTATGCAAATATTTGAGATATTGGAGCGTTTCGTTTTGCGCTGGGAAAACACGTTCCCTCGTATTGCTATTACAGAGATTTGCGGTTGGTCAACACAAAACGCTGACCTTTACATGTGACACTTTGATATTTTGTTTTACAGCATGAGGAGCGAGTCGAGTCGACCCTGACTCGTGTTGTTTGTCTGTGTGGAGCATGTGGACAGATTTGCGTTGCTCTTGGCAGTGGACTGTGAGATTAACTGTCATGGTTTCCACAACTCTTTCAACACGCGAGCACAGACGGACGCTATCGCTCGTATCTTGATGTAGGAATAGAGCTTGACCTCCTAGGATCGGGTTATATTTCACACTCATGCTTATCTGGATGTCTAAATCAGATGGGTTGTGCAGCTTGTGCTCTTTGGGCAATTAATTTATTCAATGACTCGATAAACCCTTGTCATATTTCCAGGTTCCTCAGAAGCAGGAGTCATTGTTTGGCCACGTTGTAAGGCAGGAAATCTGAAGGATTCTGCGGAAGCGATATTTACACTATGAAGTCATTCTGGAACTATTTTTCCACAATATGTAATAAATGAACACGCAGGAACTTTGTGAATGACAGTTGCTCCAGTTCAGCAGAAATCTGTGGGCGGCAGATTCAGCGCATATGAATTACTTATGAATGAGGTGATACTGATGTGGCAAAAGATTAAACTTTATTGCACTCCGTCAAAGGCCTACAGCTCCTGCCGGGATTTTCTGGGAAGTGTCACGACAGAAGGATGAGAAATGCCAATAAATGAAAGAAACTGTATTATTTCCAGTCACGATAAATGATTATTTATTAAATGACATTTAAGAGATTATCAAGATAAACTTCAGCAGATGATTTAGATTTGAGCGGCAATACTCAATTTATGATATTTTTAATTAGTAATATGTGGTTTTTATGTTCTTCTGCGCACCAAGGCTGCATTTACTTGATCAAAAATACTGTGAAATATTATTATAATTTAAAGTAACTATTTTCTACTTTAAAATATTTCATGCAAAGCTGAATTTTCAGCATCATTCCTCCAGTCTTCAGAGTCACATGATCCTTCAGAAATCATTCTGATATGATTATCAATGTTGAAAACGGTTCAGATTTTGGTGGAAACCACCATACATTTTGTTTTTCGCGATTCTTTGATGAATAAAAAGAACAGCATTTATTTGAAATAGAAACTTAAATGTCTTTAATGATCATTTTAATGGTGAATAAAAGTATTAAATATAGCTGCAAGCACAAAGAACCAACTGAACAACGAGCAATTAAAGACATTTTAAGATGATTTTAGGTTGAAAAATCATAAATTACATTGATTTGTAATCTGATTTATTGGTTTATCACTTTCGAACCAATGACACTTGCAAAGTTTGTTGTCAATATGCCAAAGCATTGCAGAGATTTTGTCATCATGCCTTAAATTTGTTGCTGCGGTAAACAAAAAACGGTTTCGTCTATCAAAACAAAATCCATAACTATCCATAACATCCTAATGACATTTAAATATAAAATATATCATTTTGCTACAAAATTCAAAATGGCCAATATGGGAAAATTGGGTATTGCTCGATTTTTGAGCGATTTTTGGCTGACCTGTTCAGAAGTTAAAAGCAAAAATAGCCATTTTTCATATCTCCTGACCACTAGGTGGCACTGCACCAAAACTCTGCATGCAGCCTCCGATCATGATCGTCAAAACACACACCAAGTTTGATCAGAATACGATAAAGCCTTGCAGAGATAGAGCCTCACGTTCATTTTGGCGGGAACTTCGTTGAATGCGATCGCATGTTATTCGAGAACGGTTTGACTTGAACTTTTTGTAGGCATGGTCTGAAGATGATCTGGTTCAGTTTTCGTGGAAATTGGACTGGGAGGAGTTTGAAAAAGTAGGTATTTTGGAAAATTCAATCGCACAATGCACAATCGAATCGGAGAATCAGAGTGAAACTTTGGACAGTTGGTGGCGCTAGAGGGATTGAGTTAGAGACTCCAAATTGGCTGTGCTGTCAGTTCAGACTGTCCTCTATCTGTGTGCCAGATTCCATAACTTTCCCCCAAGCGGTTCTATCGGCTGCCGTAGAGCGGAAGAAACGGAAGAAAAAGAATAAATAACGAGTCCTACACACCTTCAGTGCCTGACCTCTGACCTCTGACCTCTGACGACTGCATCATGACATCATCATTTAAATCAATGAATATATTAACCTGGTTGATGTTAGTACAGCTCTAATTTTGCTGTTTGTTGCGAATGGAGGCGTCACTGTGATCGTTCTCTATCACACATGATGCTGTGTTCTCGTCCACCCTCTGCTCTCTCAGAAATGGCCCATTAAGTATGTTAATACATCCAAGTCACTCTAATGGGGCTCATTTATTTCCTCTCCGCTCGTTTCAAAATATCGCACAGCTTGGGAAAAAAGTCTGGACTCTTTACTGGAGAAATAAAGGAGCTTTGTCAGGTCACAACTATAAGGCTGAAAACAGGATTTGCTCTTGGGTTTTCCAGCGCCGTGGCCAGAGCTTTATTTGTGTGGCGTTCAGCGAGTCTCAGTCATTAGCAGAGTCCCGGCCTTTGATTCGTGCACCTCCTTGTCATTTTGTCAAGCTAAAGAGCTTCCAACACGAATCCTCCGTTTGATCCCTCCGTCACGGGACAGAGTTCCCTCTCAACTTCATCACATCGGCTCAGATGAGCTTCACGTCTCGCGTCACGTGAGATGTGTTTTATTGTTCAGAAAAGCTCAGAAAGACGGTTGAAGGAAAGTAAAATACTCGATTTATCTATTGAAGTCTCTAATACTTACTGATGCTCTTGATTTTACACCAAAAATGATGTCGTTTCCTGGAGGACCTGAGAGAAAAACACAAATCCACTGAACTTCCTCTTCATCAAAGAATCCTGAAGAATAAAATATATGACGTTTCCACACAAATATGACAGTTTTCAACACTGATAATAATCATAAATGTTTCAAATCATCATATCAGAATGATTTCTGAAGGATCATGTGACACTGAAGACTGGAGAAATGATGCTGAAAATTCAGGAATAAATTACACTGTACTATATATTCACATAGAAAACTGATGATTTACATTTTAAAAATATTTCACAATTTTTACTGTATTTTTTATCAAATAAATGCAAAATAAATTACATATATAAATGTGTTGTTAGTTAAAGAAATATTACAAAGTCTGGTGTGATAGTAATTTCAAGGAATATGAAGAAATATGTAGAATATTCTGTAGTGAATGAAATATTAATATAAAATAAAATGTTTTTTTTTCAGAAGTTCACTAATGTAGTGAATTTAAAATGCACTTATATATATATATATATAAACATTTTATTAATTTAATTACTTTAAGACATATCTCTTTGACATATTAAAATGTACAGCAAGAAGTTTGTTTTCTACTATACAAAGTAGAAAATTGAGTATTTATGATATAAAGAGAATATGCATTAAAATAAAATAATTGTTGGATTGAGTCGCAAGACAAAAAATGGTCCAAAAACAATGAATGCAAATAATAAAATGCAGCTGGTTTCTATGAATCACAGACTCTACGATCCGCACCAGCGTTGGGTTGATATTTGTTCCTGGTCAGAGAAGCAGAAGTCAGTTTGAGGATGAGTTAATTGAGAGAATCTGAATAATAAATGCTTCTCGGCATATTTCATATCTCAGGTAACATCTTTATAGAACGGCTGCACATCCCTGAATAAATAATGCATCTCTGACATCAGCGGCGCTGCAGACGCTTCTGGTTAAAACACATTGTGTGCCGGAGGGTGGACGTCAGTCCCGTCTGCGGGATTTGATGTTGGACCCGTGTAGTCGATAAATCATGATTTATTGGTCGTTATCACCTCTGTCACATAATAACATTCGCTCAGCGAAACATTAACTGATTAGCATAATCTCATTTTTAGTCACCCCTCGTTACAAAATGAAAATCGCTGTTCAGTCACAAGAAGAAGCACATCCATGGTTTTATTAAAGCAGATTTTTGATGGTTTCTGTCGCTGCCGTGGAAAGAGGAGCTTCACACTAATAATTTCATCATTAGTTAAAATCCATTTGATGTTCTTTGAACGTTCCTCTAGTGAAATATTAGTATTCTGTGTGTATTTTCATTCCAGTTTCCTGCCGCTTCATTCATCATTGTTCTTGTTTTCTGTGAGCGAGATCATATCGGCTCTCAGTGAAGGCCTTCCAGCAGGTTTTGTTGTAAATGGAAACGATCCGATAGTATCTTTCGATCGTGCCGTCTTGACCTCTGGTTTGGTCCACAGATGCCGCTCGTATGAGGACTGCTGTGGGACGCGCTGCTGCGTCCGAGCCCTGTCCATCCAGAGACTCTGGTACTTCTGGTAAGAGCTGAAGTTTCTTCTCCTTTTCAACAGTTTAAATGGTCTTTTAATTCACTCTTAAAAAACAAGACTTTTAAGGCCTGATCACTGAAAGGTTCTTTGGGGAATCAAAAAAAGACAAAAGGTAGTTGTGGATATTTTTTGTTTTTATCACGGAAACACTTTACAGTAATGTTCATTAGTTAAAGTATTAACTAACAGTATTACTGTATTTACTAATCTTCGTTAACATTAGTTAAGGAAAATACAGTTGTTCATGTTAGTTCATTAACTAATGTTAACAAGAGTTTAATAATGTATATCCAGGGCTGGGTCGGTTACTTTTAAATTGTATTTCACTACAGATTACAAAATACATGCTTTAAAAAGTAATGTGTATCGTATTTCGTTACATTACTCAAGTTTAGTAACTTAATCTAAATACTTTAGAATACTTTGGAATACTAATAAGTGTGGAACAAACACAAAAAAGGTCATTGCAAGTTTTTATCTCACAATTCTGACTTTTTCCCTCAGAATTGAGTGATATAAAGTTGCAATTGTGAGTTATAAAGTCAGAATTATTTGATATAAACTCGCAATATTGAGAAAAGTCAGAATTATGAGATATAAACTCACAATATTGAGAAAAGTCAGAATTATGAGATATAAACTGACAATATTGAGAAAAGTCAGAATTATGAGATATAAACTCACAATATTGAGAAAACTCAGAATTATGAGATATAAACTGACAATATTGAGAAAAGTCAGAATTATGAGATATAAACTCACAATATTGAGAAAACTCAGAATTATGAGATATAAACTCACAATATTGAGAAAAGTCAGAATTATGAGATATAAACTCACAATATTGAGAAAAGTCAGAATTATGAGATATAAACTCACAATATTGAGAAAAGTCAGAATTATGAGATATAAACTCACAATATTGAGAAAAGTCAGAATTATGAGATATAAACTCACATACTAAATTCACAATTACAAGAAAAAAAGTCAGTATTGCAAGTTTATATCTCCCAATTCTGACTTTATAACTTGCAATTGTGAGTTTAAATCTCGCAATTCTGAGAAAAAGAAGTCAGAATTGTGAAACACAAACTCACAATTGTGAGGGAAAAAACAAATTGTGAGAAAAAGTTGCAGTGACGAGTGAATTATAAAATGACTCACAAAACATGAAAACAGTGGAAAACATGAAACTTAACTCTTTTTCAGACGGTCAGAGTCAGAGAATCACCAATCGCTGTTTAAATGACATTAAAACTCAAAGTAATCACTTTGGTAATCTAAAACACTTTTCAGATGTAACTGTAATGAAATACAGTCACTCAAATTTTGTATTTTAAATGCGTCACTAAGTTACTTGTGTTTCGTTACTCCCCAACCCTGAGTATTAGTAAATGTTGAAATTAACATGAACAAAGATTAATAAATGCTGTATCAGTGCAGTTCAATATTAGTTCATGTTAACTGATGAACATTATTGTAAAGTGTTCGCTGTGTACGCTGGGAAAACAGTCGGAAGAACTTTTGTTAGTAAATTTCACAAATAGTTATAAAGAAATGGTAAGTAAATGTGAAATTTTGAAGTAGAAAGAAAATGTAAACCAATAATCGTTGTTTTATTTACCACTTTGAAAAACATTTTTTTAAAGTATATTTAGAAAACTGTATAGAATTTTAACGGGGTCATGAACTGCATTATTTTTTTTTATGTTTCCTGATTTTTACATCAAAAATGGTCATAATTTAGAAATAAATGGCATTTTTCCTTCCCTGATTTTATCCTCTGATTTGACCGCTCTGTTTTAAGGGGCGTGTCTACTGTGAGACTTCAGTGCTGTGATTGGCTAACATCTTTGCATATCTCAGGTTGCAGTGATGAACGTTGTAGTCGATCACAGACATGTTGTGGAGCTCATGAAAGCAGTGATCTCGTCATTGATCAGTCGATTTCTGCACACTAACGAATGCTTTCATCATTTCTAACAGTGCAAACACGATGTAAATAAGAGATTCGTTACTTGTCCAGAACTCACTGATAAACTCTGTTTGATTGACAGCTCCAGCGAAAGTAAAGGGAGCGTTCTTTGATCACTTTCTATATATAATCTAATCAGTTTAAATGACAGATTATTTTCATCCTGAGAGAAACTTGGTACCGTTTAGTCACTGGTTTGATTTACTGATATCAGATCAGGCGTTAGAATTAACACATGTTGTTTCATTACTGTCATAAAAGTGTGTTTGAAAAGCCTGCGATTGATTTACCAAAGAATCCACAGTGAACTGTACCGAATACTGATAAATAAAGCTCAGCTGAGACATTCACATTGTTGAAAATAAATTACCATATTCCCAGCATTCGGATCCTGTGAAAGGTGATGTTATTTTAGTCCTGTATCGCTCTAACACACCAGTGGGCGGGGCTAGTAGTGGGCGGGGCTAACTGGGCTAACAGTGGGCGGGGCTAATGCTGCAGTGGTGAAGTAGGCGTCGATTTCTTCTGCAGAGGTGAAGTTTCACCTCTCTATAGATAGGAACATTCAACATTTTCAAATAAAAGCTGTTTGACCTCCGTTAAAATGTTAAAAGCTTTAATATCAGTTGCAACATGAAGGTAATTATCGCTGAGTTTCTGCTTCAAGATGGCTGTGATTGTAAGATATGATTCTTCGTTCTGATAGGCTGCTGCTGATGATGGGCGTGCTCTTCTGCTGCGGCGCAGGCTTCTTCATTCGCCGGCGGATGTATCCGTCTCCGCTCAGCGAGGAGCCCGCCTTCAACGTGTCCTTCACCAGACAGCCGGTCAGCACGCCAGGTGAGGATCCATCTCTCAGGCCCAAAGTATCTTAAAAGTTGAAGGTTTGATCCATGAACTGAACATGTGTGATTCATTGACTGACTCCACCTAAAGAAGACAGGAAGTATTTTTTAAACGTTACTCCCAACTATAGTGTGTACGGTGTGTTTTTGTGCGGTCAACTAAAGTGTAGAGCGTTTCAGATCAGTGTGTTGTGAGGTTCGGATGCTGCCGCTGTGAACGGATCACTAGTTTTTGGAACAGAGCCCGAGTCTTGTTGTATTCTGAAACTATGACAGGACAAATCTCTTCCTTATTGATTATGATTATGATGCTACTGCTGTAAAATATGTCCCTCATCTCACAATTTGGCCATTTTCTGAGCCAAACAAGGTTTGGAAACGCACCTCCCGAATTCTCCCTCTCTATTAGGTTCGTAACAGCCAGTTATTATTAGTCGGCTCCTGCTCGGAGCCAAGGCTGGCACTTCACCACAGACTTGATTTATTTCCCCGTCTCTGTGCCAAACCAGCAGAAAATTGCAAATGAGCCATTCTGGTGTGAGCAGATACGCTGCCAACATATGGCCAGAAACGCCCTGCTGTTCTCAATAGACGGAGTAAACAGTGTTTTGTAAGCTAGTGCTTTGTTAGTTACTCGCTGTTTCCATGCGTTCCCCGTCACATCTATTGTTGCTTCAGTTTGGATCTTCAGAGGAGGATTCAGTTATTGTCTCTTCCTGTGGGCTGCGTCTGTCGGGTTTTATTCTGTGGCAGAAACAAGCTTCCACACCAACATGAGTTTACATCCCACAATTCTGACTTGATCTCTCTCAATTCTGACTTGATTTCTCTCAATTCTGATTTAAATTCTCACAATTCAGACTTGATTTCTCACAATTCTAATTTAAATTCTCACAATTCTAATTTAAATTCTCACAATTCTCATTTGATTTCTCTCAATTCTGACTTGATTTCTCACAATTCTGACTTGATTTCTCTCAATTCTGATTTAAATTCTCTCAATTCAGACTTGATTTCTCACAATTCTAATTTAAATTCTCACAATTCTCATTTGATTTCTCTCAATTCTGACTTGATTTCTCTCAATTCTGACTTGATTTCTCTCAATTCTGATTTAAATTCTCACAATTCTCATTTGATTTCTCTCAATTCTGACTTGATTTCTCTCAATTCTGACTTGATTTCTCTCAATTCTGATTTAAATTCTCACAATTCTGACTTGATTTCTATCAATTCTGATTTAAATTCTCAATTCTCATTTGATTTCTCTCAATTCTGACTTGATTTCTCTCAATTCTGACTTGATTTCTCTCAATTCTGATTTAAATTCTCACAATTCTGACTTGATTTCTCACAATTCTCACAATTCTGACTTGATTTCTCTTAATTCAGACTTGATTTCTCACAATTCTGATTTAAATTCTCACAATTCTGACTTGATTTCTCTTAATTCAGACTTGATTTCTCACAATTCTGATTTAAATTCTCACAATTCTGACTTGATTTCTCACAATTCTGATTTAAATTCTCACAATTCTGACTTGATTTCTCACAATTCTGATTTAAATTCTCACAATTCTGATTTAAATTCTCACAATTCTGACTTGATTTTTCACAATTCTGATTTGATTTCTCACAATTCTAATTCAAATTCTCACAATTCTCACAATTCTGATTTGATTTCTCACAATTCTGATTTAAATTCTCACAATTCTGACTTGATTTCTCACAATTCTGATTTAAATTCTCACAATTCTGATTTAAATTCTCACAATTCTGACTTGATTTCTCACAATTCTGATTTAAATTCTTACAATTCTGATTTAAATTCTCACAATTCTGACTTGATTTCTCACAATTCTGATTTAAATTCTTACAATTCTGATTTAAATTCTCACAATTCTGACTTGATTTCTCACAATTCTAATTCAAATTCTCACAATTCTAAAAAAGGTTATTGCGACCTTTTATCTCACAATTCTGACCTTTTTCCTCACAATTACGAGGTAACATCTAGCAATTGTGATTTTTTTTTCTCAGAATTGTGAGAAAATTATGATATTTTTTTATTGAAAACAAGCTTCCATAATTTTCCGGTGTTGGCGGGAGTAATTTCAGCTCATCCCTCAGTTTATAGCAGCGCTCTTATAATGAAGCCCGAGAAGACCAGCGCCTGCAGGACGTGAAAGCAGAAACACAAGCTCAGAGTTTTGCTGAAGTACTTACAAAAACTAAAATGTTTGGCACTTGAGCTGAAAGTTGCCTAAATAATCTGTTTCGGTGGATTTTGGTCTGTTTTTTTCTCTCAGCTCAATGCAAATAGAGCTAAAAAAAAGTCTTTCATGTCTCTTCCTGGTTTCCTCGCATGAATACCAATGAAAGAACCCAGGTTCCAGCCGGTTCAGACATGAGTTGATAGTCCATACAGAGGGCTGATAAATGATTCTGTCCGTTTCATGCAGCATCTCGAATGCTTTGTTTTCTAAGCAATGTAATAGTTGCACATTTTAAACATTTCTATGCAGTGCTGCACACTTTCCTACTACACTTTTATTATCAAATATTTTTACACACTGAGGAATGAGTCGAAATGATCAGAAAGCAACGCATGCAACAGATGCACATAATATTCATAAAAATACAACCCTGTTTTGCTTATTGAATAGTTTTAGTGCAGAAAACTAATTACATAGACTGAGAATAAAGCATTGCTGTACAATTGGCAATATTCATAGTTTCATAATAAACTGTTTTCACAAACTCATATTAGGAAAATAGGTCACTTTTGTATGACTTTTATAAGTTTGTCTCTGTTCTGAGGGAAAATGAACCAAGTCATTATATTCGCTACTTGAGTGGAAAATTAAATTTAAAATCTAAACAAGTCTGCAATTGCTTGGGTTTTATTTCTAAGGACAAATTAACTTGAAAAAGGAAAAGCGTGCTCTCGTTTATCTTACAGTACACAGTTAACTGGAAAAACTAAATAAAATGGGTCACTTGAGCTCCATTTTCAGCAAACAAAGCCTAACTCGCATCCGCAAGAGACGTAATCTAAATCATTGAACTGCACGAGGTCTAGTTCCTTAAAGTTGCAGTAAATCTGAGTGATATCTTGTATCTGTGAACACACATTTGGAGTATATATACACAAACACACACACACACATATATATACATATATACTCAAAAGGAAACTTGGAGACTCCAAAAGGACACAAAATAACCAAATATGTAGATATAAGGACTCCATATAGTTAGGAAATTTATGCACGCCCATGAAAAATAAACGTTACAGAAAAACGTTTAAAATTCTCAGTGTAAAGTATGTGTACAGAGCAGAGCAATAGCAAAGAGCTTGTTTACATTTCAGATAAGTGAAGTTGCAATACCGAACAGAACCACATGGAGACGCCAAACAAACCTTAAACCAACCGTCTTGATCTGACTACACCACACGGATCCATTCACAATTAATAAACACAGAAACACACACGACAAATACAAACATCATCCTGAATGTGTCCTAATATTTATCCTACATCTAAAATCATTTCTCAAAACTCTCCACAGTTCTTCTCACCAACTTTCATCAGTTAATTTCACATTTAAATGCATTAAAACTCTTCATTCATGTCTCAAATCAGCTCATTCTTCCAGAACACTAGTAAAGATTTCACTTGACAAACACACTGTCACTCATAAAACACAGAAACGGCAGCATTATACAGTGATTGATTTTGTAAAATATAAGTTTCACCTTTTATAAAGATGATAATGAAACGGAAAGTCGAGCTACATCTAATTGACCTTCGCAAACAGTTTGATTGACAGGCGATCTGACCAATCATAACCCTGAATCCTCCATTTTATCCGTCAGGGGAGTTAGTAGATTAACGTTGGTGAACTTGAATCACGTCTTGAAACAACATTCCTTCTGATGTTCATTCATGTTTATTTGATGCTATAAATGAACTAGTATGAAGAGATGATCGCTTCACGAGGAGCTACAGCGATCTGTCACCACACATTAAACACACACTAGACGCTATTTATTGATTAAACTGCTTTAAAAAATTACGATATATTTAAATATGAAATTGTTTCATACGTTGTCAGTGTCCTCTTTGCGTGAGAACATGATGTGTGGCGTGAGAGCGAACATAGCAACAGTAACTAAAGGGGGCGGGGCTTTTCGAAGGGTCAAGCGTTTCATTTTTTAGATTCTGAATATATTTTAAATTGGTGTTAATATAGAAATTTAGTGCCATATTATTCAGTTTTAAATATTTAGGGAAATCTCCTGATGTAATTGCTCCGTTTATTCTTCTTCTCCGAAACGAATCGCATTGTTGAACCAGTGTTTCTCTAACTTTTTCAGCCCAAGGATCACTTTATCTTCCAATGTTTTTCTGAGGTCCACCTGACAGAATCCCACTCTAACACCCCCCCCCCCCCCAAAAAACAACAAAATAGGAAGGATAAACTAAATTTAAGTTTAATATGCAACTGTTTCAAGTGAAAAACTAATAATTCAAACACAAATGCAATTTTCGTTATTAAAACACACTGATCAGGGCTCCAGACTCACTTTTCCACTGGTTGCACTGGTGCTACCAATTTTCTCAGTTACTTAATTAGTTAATTACTGGCCTAAACAGACTCGGAAACTCGTGAAACTTTGCACGCGCGTCAGAAGTGGTGAAAATGTTCGTCTGATAAGAGTCTCAGAATTAGTTGTGGCAAAATGGCTCAATTGCACCACCAACAAAATTTCAACAAAGTGCCGCTCGCGCTACATTTCACGTACAAGTATGACATTTGGTGCACACATCTAACATCCCTACAAAAAAAAAGTATCTTGGAGAAAAATCTGAAACCCAACAGGAAGTCAGATATTTTGAATTTTCTTTGCCATTTCCACACGTTGTTCCTTAACGAACTCTTCCTAGAGATTTACTGACATCAGTCCAATCTTCAGGCATTAGTTAATATAGTATATAGTTAATATGTTAAATTGCGAAGATCGCGTGTCCGTGGTGGACTGACAAAGTTCGATGTTTCGCCGCGAAACAGGAAGTTGTTGTAACTCAGGCGTTCAATGTCCGATCTGCCCCAAACTGCCCCTGTCCTGAACACATCTACATGACAATATCACAGTCACAGCGCCACCTGCTGGCAGTAGGTAGTGTGGCAGTTCAAAATGACTTTTTTCTCCGTTATTTACCTTCTTAAATGCACGTCGCTCACGGTTTTCCGAAGGCCATCAGTTTGCGGTGGCTTACAGCTTTAATATTTTCAGAACTTATGAGTATGTAAATGTGTCCTAAAATAAAGTTTTGTTTGTGTCTGAGTGAGAAAAGAATGTCATTTGAAAGCAACGATAAATGATCCGCAGTTTCGCTCACGTAGACTTTTCGTTTCGAAAAACTGACCCGAGTATTGAGAAATGGGTCCTAGTGATTATGAAGAATTAATTATCACACAGTACGAGGGCAAATTTGCAAAATCAGATGTAGTCTAGCACTATTGCAATAACAGCATGTTGACATTTGATAGCGCTTTGACATGAATTCTTTCCATGTTTCTCCAACAGTCTCCCAACAACCCGCCATACAAGGCTACGCTGACCCCTGCGGCACCATGACGACGACCCTGGCGCCCGCGTACCCCGGTCAGACGGCGCCGGCGCACATGATGAGCTCGTACCCTCCGCCGCCCTCCTACTGCAATCACCCGCCGCCCTCGTACGAGCAGGTCTTCAAGAGCGGCGAGAAGAAGAACCACAGCGAACCGTCACAGTGAGGAGCGTCTCGAGAAACGCTTCCTTTCATTTGCTTGTTTTCAGGACGGCTCTTTCTTGCCCGTTCCCGGTTGTATCGTTTGAGAGGAGGGGCAACAAAGAGAAGGCGTCCTGACGGGATCTGGGAATGGACTTCTCTACTCGACAGAGCTTTGAAGAACCTGACGATTTCTTTGAAAAGTGTCGTGTCGGGTCACGACGATCCGAGCTGGAAGCGACCCTTGACCTTCAGGTGAACAGGTGCTCCCGCATCGACATCCATCCCGTCGCCCCAACCTTACCGAAGAACCCAAAACGCAGGGAGCGGCGTACTGTTGATTCGTGCGTTTTAATCCGGCAGGACACTGGCTGTTGCTTTGTTCCCATCTCAATGGTTTAATGGGTCAAGAAACTCTTTTATGCGTAGAAATTTGAAATAGATGATGAACTCACGTGGAGCGAGTCTATTGAAGCCATGTTGACCGTTCACAGAGGGCGAAAGGGAAATCTGTTCACATCGTTTCCGCTTCATTACACCCATAGTGCCCCGTTTTTGTGGATGGGCTGGGAAATTGCAAAGGCTCATTTTAGGTTAAACGTCTCGTTTTGTTAGAGAAAGTTCACTGGCTCTCCGTGAGATTCTCGTCAGTTTATCTGTGCAGATTAATTCCTGTCACTGAAGGAAGTGCAGATGAACAGCTTCACCCCCAATGAGAAATCCAGTGTTATTTGGCGGGAGAGATGCTTGAAAACGGCTCTGATCCGTTCCAACCCTCTTCATTAGCATGTAAAGCCACATTCGCGATGATGTCAGTACTTTTACATTGTTACGTTACGCTTTTATACAAAGTGACTTACAAGAGAAATTCTTCGTGGAGCCAACAATATGTGTGATGTGCAGCGCTCGGTTTATTCGACTAAATTAAGAGAAAACGTTTAGTTTTCAGAGAGTTATTTCACATGCAGATGGACGGATCTGTGGAGAATTAAGAAATGTCTGAGTCACATTTAAACCCTGAATTAAATAATTATAATTTGCATTAATAAAACGAAGCATTTTTTGTTGATGGCATTTAACCCCTCTAACTAAAAAACAAACAAAACTAATTTACACAGTAAAATACCGTTTTCCATTGAAACAGTAATATAGAGTAAAACAATGCATTCTGGGTAATATTATTTAAATGATAAGTATTACCCAGAATGCATTGTTTTACAGCATATTGCTTATGTATATTTCAATGCATTCTGGGTAATATTATTTGTCGTTTTTGAGAAAGTAGCGTTTAGGACTACAAATATTACCCAGAATGCATTGTTTTTACAGCATATTGCTTATGTATATTTCAATGCATTCTGGGTAATATTATTTGTAGTTTTTGAGAAAATAGCGTTTAGGACTACAAATATTACCCAGAATGCATTGTGTTTACAGCATATTGCTTATGTATATTTCAATGCATTCTGGGTAATATTATTTGTAGTTTTTGAGAAAATAGCGTTTAGGACTACAAATATTACCCAGAATGCATTGTTTTTACAGCATATTTCAATGCATTCTGGGTAATATTATTTGTAGTTTTTGAGAAAATAGCGTTTAGGACTACAAACATTACCCAGAATGCATTGTTTTTACAGCATATTGCTTATGTATATTTCAATGCATTCTGGGTAATATTATTTGTCGTTTTTGAGAAAGTAGCGTTTAGGACTACAAATATTACCCAGAATGCATTGTTTTTACAGCATATTGCTTATGTATATTTCAATGCATTCTGGGTAATATTATTTGTCGTTTTTGAGAAAGTAGCGTTTAGGACTACAAATATTACCCAGAATGCATTGTTTTTACAGCATATTGCTTATGTATATTACAATGCATTCTGGGTAATATTATTTGTCGTTTTTGAGAAAGTAGCGTTTAGGACTACAAATATTACCCAGAATGCATTGTTTTTACAGCATATCGCTTATGTATATTACAATGCATTCTGGGTAATATTATTTGTCGTTTTTGAGAAAGTAGCGTTTAGGACTACAAATATTACCCAGAATGCATTGTTTTTACAGCATATTGCTTATGTATATTACAATGCATTCTGGGTAATATTATTTGTCGTTTTTGAGAAAGTAGCGTTTAGGACTACAAATATTATCCAGAATGCATTGTTTTTCGGTATATTGCTGTTTCAATGTAAAACGGTAATTTACAGTGTACATTTGTTACATTTTTGTAGTTATTGTTTACAGTGTATCGCACATTAACCCACTGGTGCTCTTCAGTCATTTTATTTACAGAAAAAATTTACTTAGAATTATATATATATATATATATATATATATATATATATATATATATATATATTTTATTTTATCGAAATGGTACAAAACTTGATAAAGGTTAAATGGCCCTGAAAAAAAGTCATATTTGTATTGTTTGCAGTGAAAAATGAAAGTAGAATGCGAGATGCTTCATCTAGTGGACGCATTTGGTACTGCGCCCAAACAAAATCTCACTGAAAACTCATTTTTTGAAATATCAACATGAAATTTAGAGCACAACTTGTTTAAAACTGCGAGCAAATCAAAGCCATAAATCTAGAGTAAAACATGTTTTGGAAAATATGTTAATAAAAAAATAGTATTTTTATGCATTTTTCATAATAAACCTAAAATGCTATATTTGTTTTTTGTTTCCCCTTAACTTTTAAGTGTCTTCTTTAAAAAAAAGAGACCGAACTTCAGTCTTTTGCTCCAAGATTTACTACAGTTTAAGTTCAGGTCTGTGCTCAAAAAGAAATAAATGGACCATTACTATTCCATAAATATAATGTAGCACCATAAAATCCCTCAAAATATTAAATAAAAAACATCATCAAACTAAAATATGGTTCATCAATTTCATTGAAATGAAAAGAGCAGCACCAGAGGGTTACATCCGTGATGATTCGGGGAAAACTGATTATCAAAATATAATGTCAAAGTAAAAATTCCCCCATTTTCTTAAATATTTTGTTCAAATATGACCCAGACATATTCTTCATAAGATTCACCACATATACTTGATCGTTATTTGAAAAAGTGCATCAATAGAAGCCTGGAGATGAACTGTGAATGTGGTCCTGCTGTCTTTAATATGAAGTCAACATGTGGTCTATTTGAAACACAACCTGACTGTAAAGTTGCATATTTTGCGTCCTGGATTCTTCTGATTAATATTTTGAATGCTGGCTGGTTTATATTCTTGATGTCGTGACCGTGAACGGAATGTGCGTTTGAGATCAGGAATGCAAATGTTATGGCGTCGCTCACATTTATACCAGAACGACCACAGGTTGGTCTTTTGATCTGAACATGCAAGGGATCGAAGTACAAAAAATGCATTATTTATCCATTTCCTCCCTGATAGTGACTGAGAAACTGCCCTTCATCAGTCGGTCCTGCTGTGTCCATTCAAAACATGGTGTTTTTTTGTAGTTGTGGTAACATTATTTTTCATCTGCTTGAAGTTTAACTATGCAAAGGAGGGACGTGTCCATTTGCTAAATGTGTTTTAACCTCACGAACGTTCAGGTGTGGAGGACAGCTGTGAATTCTGATGGTGTCAAACATCTGCCTCTGGAGTTGATGGTTACACATCTCCAGTGAGTTTTCTTTAGTAATTGCACTGTTACCTACACTGTCATTGACACACCAGCAACCCTGTCATAGTGAAACCTTTCATTGTTCATGATTACTGTAATAAAGCTCCCCTCTCTTTGAGACTTTTGGTAGACCTTTCACACATGCTCGCGTGTTTGTGTTTGTTGGACAGTCGTTGCTCATTTCAGGCATTTTACTGGAACTACTGTCAAATGAATTCAACTTTTAGGCTAATTAGAAGCGCCTGCTCGGGTTACGCTGAAGTTCTGCTGTAGAGGATTCAGCTCACGCTGAAATATAATCACAAAAGGAAATTATTTCATGAGAATATGGCCAAGCTGTTCAGTTGTAAGGGTTTTTATTAACCCCTAAAAACACAATATTTAACCCTTCTGTGCTGTTCGGGATGTTTTCATCCACTATGGGGAATTTTTGAGTCTTAATTTGGCCGTAACTTTCTCCGTGTTTCAGCAAATGGAATGATTTTTGGTGACAAATCTTATTTTGACACATATTTTGGGAAAATGCTTTGAAAATGTTCAAAAACTCAACAGTACTCTGTGGGCAAATTCACGACCCTTTCGTTATGATTTTAACTGCTTTAAAAATGTATCAGATAAATATTTTTTTGCTTAAATCTATTAAATCAACCTCAGTCCTGATCAAAACTACTAAATTTAAAAAAAATATTCAGGATTTTAACTCTTTAATTGCCAAATTCATAAATGATGTCACTGATTTGGGAAAAAACGTGTCAAAGATTAGAAACAACATTGGATTTGATGCGTTGTTAGTTTTTGTGCAGCATCAGATTTTAACGTTTTAAAGAGTTAAAATCCTGAATTTTTTTTTTTTAAATTTAGTAGTTTTGATCAGGACTGACGTTGATTAATAGATTTAAGCAAAAAAATTTTATCTGATACATTTTTAAAGCAGTTAAAATCATAACGAAAGGGTCGTGAATTTGAACAATGCACAAGGGTTAACATAATATTAATATTTTTTTTTATAATATCACATCAGCACCTCCTAGTGCTGAGAACTGAAACATAAACGGTAACAACAATTGCACCAAAAGAGCATATTTTTTTATAAGCAAGTTTGAGGTCTGTAAGACTTTTTAATGCTTCTGAGTTTCTTCTGCTCACCAAAACTGCATTTATTTGATCAAAAATACAGTAAAACAGTGAAATATTATTCTAATGTAAATCATCAGTTTTCTATGTGAATATATAGTACATTGTAATTTATTCCTGAATTTTCAGCATCATTACTCCAGTCTTCAGAGTCACATGATCCTTCAGAAATCATTCTGATATGATGATCGAGAAACATTTATGATTATTAATGTTGAAAACAGCTTCACATTTTTGTTAATTTTATTTTTCAGGATTCTTTAATGAATAGAAAGTTCAAAAGAACAGCATTTATTTAAAATAGCAATATTTTGCAACAATATTTAAATGTCTTTAATGCATCCTTGATGGAAAAAAAACAACAAATCGACCCCTAAACTTTTACGGTAGTGTCTTTCTCAATAAATACGTTGTACCGCATACTTTTCGCACCAAACAAATCAGGCTTTTGTCTCCAGAAACATCCCAAATTGTGTGCATATTTGATCTAAGGACTGGGATGTGTTAGAAAAAATGTTTTGCATTTTATATGGTGGCTCTATATTACAATGATTTAAATCTTATTACAGTTACCTTTCATTTCCATGGCAGAAACAAGCGTCCACAGCGGTCTTTGTGCGCCTGGATAATGGGTCCGAGCGGTCAGTAACCCTTGAATCCGTCAGAGCATGACGCACGAAACTCGAGCTCTCGGCGGTCGGTCTCTGCGCCCACTCCTCTCACAGCACAATCACATTTACATAAACTGCCACAGTCTGTGACCTTGTGTTACTTTACTGGAGGCTTGTTTCATAGAGTATTACCGTAATTACAACTTGTAAAAAGATTTCAACTTGTAATCTGGGGAATTTTCTAAGAGCTCCTACTTGTAACTCCTGATTCTTTTAGGTGTTCATGCTTTTGCTATGAAGCCACAATTCCCAGTTCAAGAACATCAGTGTTGTCATCTTTGAATTATGGTAATTACGACATGGCATGAATGCAGCATACAGGTCAGAACATAGACTGAAAAGAAACCACCTTCTCTTTCTTCCATTGTAGAAAAGTAAAGCCACCAATGTACAAATATGGCGCTGACATCTTGGAGCCTGAGTCTGCACAGTAGCGAGCGTGAAGTTGAGCTGTGGTATCAAGGCCCCGCCCACATCAATCAAGCCCCGCCCACACTCATCAAGGCCCTGCCCACATCAATCAAGCCCCGCCTGCACTCATCAAGGCCCTGCCCACATCAATCAAGCCCCGCCTGCACTCATCAAGGCCCTGCCCACATCAATCAAGCCCCGCCCACACTCATCAAGGCCCTGCCCACATCAATCAAGCCCCGCCTGCACTCATCAAGGCCCTGCCCACATCAATCAAGGCCCCGCCCACACTCATCATGGTCCCACCCACACCAATCAAGACCCCGCCCACACCCATCAAGAAACCTGCCCCATCAATCAAGGCCCTGCCCACATCAATCAAGACCCCACCCACATCAATCAAGGCCCCGCCCATATCAATCAAGGCCCCGCCCACACTCATCATGGCCCTGCTCACATCAATCAAGGCTCCACCCACATCAATCAAGGCCCCCCCCACACCCATCAAGAAACCTGCCCCATCAATCAAGAAACCTGCCCATCAATCAAGGCCCTGCCCACATCAATCAAGACCCCACCCACACCCATCAAGACCCCACCCACACCCATCAAGACCCCACCCACACCCATCAAGACCCCGCCCACACCCATCAAGAACCCGCCCACACCCATCAAGAACCCGCCCACACCCATCAAGAAACCTGCCCCATCAATCAAGGCCCCACCCACACCCATCAAGACCCCACCCACACCAATCAAGGCCCGCCCACATCATTTACATTACATTACATTTACATTTACATTTTTCATCATTTAGCAGACGCTTTTATCCAAAGCGACTTACAAGGGGAGCAATCAGGGGTTAGGTGTCTTGCTCAAGGGCACTTTAGTCGTGGTATCGAAGGTGGAGAGAGTGCTGTTTATTCACAGTCCCCACTTTCAATTCCTGCCGGCGTGGGAATCGAACCGGCAACCTTCAGATTACAAGCCCGACTCCCTCACCACTAGGCCACGACTACCCCTACATCAATCAAGACACCTGCCCACATCAATCAAGTCCCCACCCACACCAATCAAGGCCCGCCCACATCAATCAAGACCCCACCCACACCCATCAAAGCCCCACCCACATCAATCAAGTCCCCACCCACACCCATCAAAGCCCCGCCCACATCAATCAAGTCCGCACCCACATCAATTAAAGCCCCACCCACATCAATCAAGTCCCCACCCACACCCATCAAAGCCCCGCCCACATCAATCAAGTCCGCACCCACATCAATTAAAGCCCCGCCCACATCAATCAATAAAGTTCAGTTATTTAGTATGCATACTTTGGTTCCACATGTGTAAATGATTTCAGCTGATCTAAAAGTTATAAAATGGACGAGAGGCGCATGTTAGTTTTCTCTGAGTCGCACGTAGATCAAAACCTCACCGATCTTTTCTCCTGTGTTCATTAGAATCAGACATTTTGACAAGTTCAGAAAAACCCAATTTATTGTGACATTCATGACACGTTTTGCCTGAGGAAACAATATATTTACATTCTTTCAGGTATAATGGATTCTTTCTTTCATCAAGACATTGACCGACAGCGACTGGAACGAAGCACAGCACACACTTGACAAGCACACCATGTTGAATACTGGATAAATTTACCAAAAGGCACACAAACACATTCCGACATGAGCACGTGTTTCCATCCTCATGCAAAGACAAACACAACACAGATGCTTTTCACGTGGAACGACCGAACGCTCCGGCACGCGACAGACAGTCGTATCGAGGCACTGCGATTAACCAACATGCATGCAGTGAGACATAAACTGAACCAATATTCTGATGAAGACTACAGGCCACCAACTCAAGGCGGCGCTGTTTGAAATTAAAGGCTGAAGGTTGTTTTTTTGCGTCCATTTTAAAGGGTCCATCCAGGGCGACGTACACATTACTGTACCATCATATGTGTGCTGTAAAAGCATGTAAAGGGAGTAAAAGTCTGAATCCAGACGCACAGGTCAAAGTTCAAAAGCAGGGAAGCTGGAACCCTCGGGCTGGACGACATCCGAGAGATAATGGACAGCTCCGGCCATTCCTACAGACGAGACAAAAACAACCTGGTTAGATGTGACATTCATCAGATCATTAGACTATCTTCATGTGCTTAAAGTCGCATGAAAGGGACGTTTCGCCCGTCTTTTCTTCTTATTGTGTCGCATATCCGACTGAAACGGCTTTGCAAACAAGAACAAATGTAGGCGGGGCTTGACTGTGTCTGTGTGGGAATTGGTGGATCTCATGTGAGTGACAGGTTGCCCCGCCCTCACCCTCTTGAATCAAGTTATTCTGATTCAACGTCATGAATTCAACACAATAATGATGCGCACCAATAAATCATACTGCAATATTCCTTTGAAAAATAAGAACCGTTTTCATTTCATGGTGACTCTTGTGCGCCAATCAAAAAAAAGTGACAACCTGGCAAATTATTGTTTAAAAAGTGAAACCAAAAGAAAAGTTTGGGTTCAGAGGTTGAAGTTTATGAAAATGATAATAATGATGTGAAATATATGCATTTAGATGCATCTAGAAAACCAAAGCCTTAAATCTGAATAAGTTCTGTTCGAAATCTGAGGTTGATATCTCAAAAAATGAGCTTTCAGTCAGATTTTGTTTGGGCGCAGTACCAAATCTTCCCCATTAGATGTCAGCAAAACACAGTGATAATACAGTACAGTAGAGTTTCTCTCTCAAACATTACAAGCACATACACACAATTATAGCTAATATATCCAGTTGGCTCTATAATATGCAGAAGCTTTAAAGGCCAAACCTGAGAAAATGGCACCATTTGGTAAAAAAAAATAGTCTATTGATAACAGAATGAACTGCATCATTTTATACTTGAATGGCCCTGAGATTAAAAACCGCAGCTTTAATGGGTTTCAAAGGGGATATTTTTTCCTCAAGGTCCTGAGAGGAACTATTCAGTGTTACTAGTGTAAAATAGAGTTATTAAACGAAATGAGAGTGAAATATTAACATCCTAATAAAAATACACTCCCGTTTGGCAAGCCGTTTTCACTTTTATTCATTCTCAGGATATGAACTTGTGATTTCAACAATTATATTTTCACTAGTTAAAATGTTCATTCCTGATATCAGGAATTCAATTTCCACTAGTCACAATGACAATTTTTGATATCAAGAATTCAATTTCCACTAGTACAAACTATAATTGTTGATATCTGTAATTGTGTTTTCACTAGTGAAATCTCGCCATAGGCTGCCATTCAAATTCAACTGTTGATATCAAGAATTCATTTCTTACTAGTTGAAATTCCAGTTTCACATTTCAGGAATACAATTCTTACTAGTAAAAATCATAATTTTTGACATCAATAATTACATTGTTACTAGTGCAAATGTCTATTCTTGATATCAACTATTGAATTGTTACTAGTAAAAATATTCATTTCTGATATCTGAAAATGAATTCCTGATATCAATATAATTTCTGATATCTAAAACGGCTTTCTTACTAGTAACAATCACATTCATGATATCAGAAATGAACATTTTTACTAGTTGATATCAAGAATAGACATTTGCACTAGTAACAATGTAATTGTTGATATCAGAAATTAGCATTTTTACTAGTAAGAATTGTATTCCTGTGAAACTGGAATTTCAACTAGTAAGAATGAATTCTTGATATCATCAGTTGAATTTGAATGGCAGCCTATGGAGAGATTTCACTAGTAAAAATACAATTCCTGATATCAAGAATGATAGTTTTTACAAGTGGAAATCTAATTCCTGATATCAAGAATGAACATTTTAACTAGTGAAAATTCATATCCTGAGAATGAATAAAAGTGAAAACAGCTTGCCATACTCCCGTGCCAAAATGTATGTACTTGGCATCAACAAAATGATCAAAAGTACAAAACTGTCCGTAAGGTTGCTCAAGGGTTCAATCCAAATTAGACTAGAATTATACAGTCAGAATAAAAGCATTTTGCTAATTAATACACAACAACACTGCACTTCCTGTGTGTGTGAAGTCCTGTTGGGCAGAGCTGGACAGTGTTCTGCGTGGGAGGTGGAGTCTGACCGCCAACTACAGAGAAAGCGGCGGGAGACTCCGAGCGACCAATCAGAGTGCGACTTTTAATGAGACTTGGAGTGCATGAAGTGGGTTACTATGACAACAGCAAGGTAAAACAGCAGATAGATCAGTGTAGATGCCAACGGAGGCTGGCGGAGGACATGATTGGACAGACGGTCAAGTACAAACTTCAAGTAGAGTTGTGGAAATAAATGGATTTGGTCCTTCTGCTGTTTTTTTTTGGTGTTTTGACAGTTTTTATTGGGGATAGACAGCAGGAGAGATTATGACGAGAGGGAGATCAGGGAATGTTGCAAGCTAGATTAGAACTTAAATGTTTCTGGCCTTGTTTACTGGAGAACAGGACATTCAGCTGTCATAAATCTTTAATGAATAAATGTTTTAGCTGCAAAACTTCTCATCAAGGACACGTTCAATTGATCCAAAGTTTATAATCTTCTATTTCAAATGAATGCTGTTCTTTTGAACTTTCTATTCATTAAAGATCCTGAAAAATAAAATGCATGATCGTTTCCTCAAAAATATGACTGTTTTCAACATTGATAATAATCATAAATGTTTGTTGAGCATCAAATCATCATATCAGAATGATTTCTGAAGGGTCATGTGACTCTGAAGACTGGAGGATTTGATCACTGGATATAAATCACAGTTCACACTAACTGGGCCATTCTTCAGAATTGGTGCAAACTGCTGTCCCGCAACCCAAAAAACACATTTAAAAGCATTTAAGTATTCACATTTTAGATGTTTACTGAGATCCTTCAATTATCTATTGAATCCCACAATAATATTTAACATATCAGTACACTTAATATATATAAAATCATTTATTGGGTACTTTTACAATTGGGAAGTGGCTGTCCCGAACCTTAACCCACTTGTGAAAATAATTTTGAAATCATTTTGGCAATTTTTACCTTTGTTGTTTTTAAAATGTATATATTTTTTATTTCTTTATTTAAAAATAAATTTAAAAAAAAATCTATATATATATATATATATATATATATATATTTAGATATATATTATTTTTTTAAATGAAATTTCATGATTTAAAAAAAAAAATATATATATATATATATATATATATATATATATATATATATATATATATATATATATATATATATATATTTTTTTTTTTTTTTTTTTAAATTCCCGCATTTTCATGTCACTACCGAAACACTATGTTTTAGTCCATTGGTTGAGACTGATTTTAACACAATTCTAAATTTTTGATCAGGAATATTCCTGTCTGTCCCTCTCATCGCCTCTCTTTCTCTCTTTCATAGCAGAAATAAGGGGAAATAAGCAACATTTTAGTACATTTATGCAAATCATCAGTATTTTAATATGTTTTGGTGTGAGTTAAATCCTGAAATGTGATGATGTCACTACCGAAAATGTGCATCACGACCAAAACATGGGATGTTTTGTCAAAAATAAAGTATAATGAATTATCAACCAAGATGTTATTATAGTGTTTGGTTCAATATTTATTCAAACTTCGCTTTGAAATCAGTTTGATAAACTTTATGACTTTTACAAAGAACGATTAGACTCGAAACACAACAAATCTCATTTAATTTTTTCATTTTTTCATTTAATTTAATTAACAGTAATTGTTATTGATTTATCTGTGAAAACCTTTTAAAAAAAATATCAAAAACTACATTTACCAGGAAGATGTAAACAAAATCTAAAAAGATCTTCTTATTAAATGATTTATTATTGCGTTTCAGTTGTGACAAATTTGAGGAGAGGAAAC